>JBBPNX010000408.1:0-20823 GCA_038091155.1 Harrya chromipes | reverse complement strand
CACGAAGTGATGTGTTTTTGCTATTCAAATGTGATTTCCTCCCTTGATCGGGACCCAGAGAAATAGGTATCGTTGTCATGCGCCCGCGCGATACCCAGGATTCTGTCGTATCGAAATACCAGATCCGACTAGACCCTTTCCTGAGGCACCAATTAGCAGAATGGATTCAGAACTCTGCCACATATTTGTCTTGCTGGTAGAATTTCTCGTTCAAATATTCATCATATCGCATCCTTGATGAGTTTCGCTTCAGCGCTCAGTTGATGTTCTCAAGTGTTCTCATAACGCATACCAACTGTAAATAAATGTTTTCAAAGTTCAGTCTCTCTAGGTCTACAAGCGTATTTCCTCGATTAGCACCTCCCCGATCTCTCCCGGACACCCGATCGACGTTCCCCAATGACCACATCGACTCCTCTCGCACTTGCTCCTTCTCCCTACATGTATCTGCTGTCCGGACCAGCGGTGTCACAGTATCGTACCAAATCGCTAAGTGCTACGGACTTGTTCCCAGGAGAGTCTTGCCTCAATCAAGGCTCCCCGTCTACGCTACCACAACGGTAGCATACCACCCATGCTGGTACCGAGAACGACACTCTATCTCTGCGTCTGGTACCAAGTGGCTGATTCTAATCCGCCGTCCTAAGCAATTTGACATAGCCTCGAAGAGAGTATGCTCACCGTCACGGGAGCCCCTACGCTCGCGGGTTGAGGCGGATTGTTCGGTGGCAGCGGCTAATGCGATGTCGGTTGTCACGACGTGGTCAATCTAGTGAAAGAAAAGGGACGTACGGGGACTGCTTGATGTGGATCTGCTGGGTCTTGCGTAGCACTGGCGTGCGCATCCTCCGGCAGTTCATAAAGGATCGGGGTTGGAGCCGGCCGAGTCTCTTGCGGAATCCCTCGAAAGTAATATGTAAACCAGCTATATCGTTCTGTGACAATGGGTGCGATGTATATTCGCTAAGGATGTCATGAGATGCGGCACATCGATCATTCGTCAAAAAAGACACGGCTTACCGGATCCTGCATTGCAGCCATCGTCGAACGCTGGTTGCGCAGGGGACGATTTCGTGACGGTGGTGGCGAGCGTGCTGGGTTGACGGGTAGACTGGGCTGAGCGCTGGCGGAACGTTGACCGGCTCGGTCGTCCGTGCCCCTTCCAATCTTCTTCAGCCATTTCCAGAGCGTTGAACGGCCGCTGGAGGCGTCGAGGGCCTCAGGCGGTTGCTCTGGACGCGCCTCCGGGTGGGAGGTCACGGGTAGAACGGGTGACGGCAATGATACTGGATGCGACGGCTGAACTAATGGTGCTTCATCCACAACCAGATGAACAGAGGATCGCGGGGATGGTGACTGGGGCAACGTCAACGCGGAAACGGAAAAAGGGAGTGAAGTCTGACGAACATGATCATAGTCGAAAGCAGCAGGGGCACCGGCAGTAGGTCTTGATGGTATCTCGAGCTATGGCAGCGTGAAAACTCGTTTGGAAGGAGACGGATGGCTCATACCTCGAGGAGGTCAATGTCATCGTCTCCGCGTCCAGACTGGTGATGACCGGTCAACTGATGTAAGCGCACGATGTCAGATGGATCTTTGCGACGACGGAATGACGAAGGCATACTGCATGAGAGCTGGGAGAGTTGTTCTCGTCGCCACCTGAGGTTGTATGCTGGCTCGTTCGCTCTTGTTCCTCGACGGTAGATGCCTGATGAAGAGTGAGTTATTGGCCGGAGAGTACGATGGACGCATGAATACATACAGTGCCAAAGATGTCCGGAAGGACACTGCTGAGGTTGTGAATGGCGATTTTGCCGTCCCATTGTCCTGTGGCAAGATGGGTGTTGTCCGAGGAGAGAGCGATTGAGTGTATGTCGACATCCTCCTCGATGGTGGGACCAATTCGGGCGAGAGTGGATGCATCCAAGAATGAAATCGAGCTCTTCGCATTGACGACAATAAACCGTCTATCGGTAGCTAGAGCAATGGAATCGAGATCCTCTTCATCGATGACCTGCGATTCGGCGAGGAGAGATCCCGTGGAGGCGTTGAATGACTTGACTTTGCCATCAAAGCAAGCGGCGAAGAGTTGTTGTGCGTCGTTTGACCACGCGAGCGGAGTGACTGGATACCATCTGGTTGTCTCGGTCTCGATTGTGACCAGTTTGTGACCAGTGTGACTGTCAAAGATCCTGATCGGGCCATTAAATCCAGAAATGGCAATTCGCTCCCCATTTGGAGAGAATCGGACGCCGTTGACCGCGTTGGTGAATTCGAGTGGACCAACCAGTCGTTCGCCCGTCGAAATCTTCCATATGTTTGCCCCCATCTTTTCTTCGGTTCCTGTCGCAATCCGGGTCGAGTCGGGCGACACATCCACTGTCATCACCCAGGTTCCACCCGCGACACCACAGACCTTTTCTTGCAGTTCCCAGTCCCAGACGCTCGCTCCGTCTTGTGTTCCACAGACAACCCATCGGCCATCCCTCGATATTGAAATGTCGTACATGTGTATTCCCGTCTGCTTTACCGTTTCTAGCTTGTCTGCAAGTCGAATCCGTCGAATCCCATCCTCGTTTCCAACGAAAACATGCTCTCCGTCGGGCGAGAACGCGACTGCCCAAACAATCCCAGAATTGCCGGTGTCAAGGAGTATTCTGTCGTCTTGCAGAGTCATCAGCATATTCCAATCCCTCTCCTGTACCGCTACCCACCGGTGTCAGTCTGCGACATCTTCTGCAGTCGTGGTTAAGAAGAGGGGTGGTTCGGTTTACGTCGGTGCCCACTACAACCGTTCCTATTCATAACGATTTTTTACGTAGGCGCCTCGTGTCTTTGGCGCCTTTCTTACTCGGGTCCTCACTAAGAGCGATCCTATCTTGGGACTTCCATATCTTTGTCCAAAACTCGTTTCACAATCCCCTTTTCCATTTGCGCTTGCATCCCAGGACGGGTGTGTGCCGTCAGGATTTTTTGATGGATGACAATGGATGTTTGTCGGTGCTCGTGTCAACGTTCTGATTATGCATTTCAGATAGGCTTCGCCTTTCGCATATAGCGGCCACGACTCGCCCGGAAAGATCTTGGACGGCTGATCAGCATCACTCCCAGGAGGTCGTACTCTTTGGTGTGCGTATGTCTTCTCCAACGCGATGTGTCAGTGCACTTGTCTCCTCCTCCTCTTACTCTGGTCTCAGCATCTTTCTCCAGCGCGGCAGTCTAGTTAACCAGTAAGCCTTCATCAGTGTGAGTTGTGTTTCTCGTTCTTTGTTGACCAAATAAAAAATTTAAAACTCTCGCAGTCATTCAGATGACTCATGGACGGGATAGGGCATGCAGGAATTGAACGGATTGAAGATCTGTTTCTTGTACACGGACACGTCGCCGTTTAGGCGCCGACCCGTCACTATTCGGGATCTTATTTAAGCGCCTACACGAGCCACGAGATGCAGTTCAACATACATTGCCAACGAACATTGGGGCCCCGTCGACACTTGGTCTCTCCTACATAGTATGGGCTTCACGTTAGCTGAGTCTTGCAGTCTGGATACGCTTATCTCAGAAATGTCGTGTGTAGTGATGTCCAGAGCGTAGCAGAGTCAATTCAGGTCGTAGTGCGTCAGCGCTCGTCGTCGTTGGCACTCCGATTACCATGCATCCAATCGTGCACTACAAATTCTTTTTCTTCAACTCCATGAGAGCAGCTGAAGGCTGAAACGCGTTGATCCATTCTGAATTCACCACTCCGTCGTTCTCCAGGGTAGATTACATTCCTTCAGCTCCTGGACGTATCGCAGATCCGTAAGTACCTACTCATCCTGTTCGTTTCTGACTCAATGGCATCTCGCGTCTTTGGATTGGGTGGTTGTCTTTGCTACTCTTGGTTGGATGCAGGGAACGACATCGCCGGCCAAATCAGACAAGGGTACGCGGACATTACTGGCGGTGGGTGCAAGTTGTTGTCGCGGCATGGTACAAGTAGCTTTTGTTCGTTCATACACTCATCCAAAGGGAGAGTCGTGTTTTCTAGGTGCATGATGGTTTGCATGACGTTCTTCACGACTCGCATTATGACGTCGTAAAATTGCCTTGTGCTACACCTGTGGGCGACCTTCATAGGCTGTTTCCGGAATCCGATATCCATTCACATACCCGATTGCTCAATTGATTGCGACCGACGGCTGTAAAAGATTGAGCAGTGGTGGGCAAACAAGTGTGTATGGATAACTGACTCACTCAAGAAACAAACGGAGACAATCCCGATTTGTTTACTAGTAAACCAGACTCGTTTCTTGTCTCGCTTTCTTTCAATCCCGGGCCGTTGCCGTACGTGTTCCCAGCATTCGTGTTGCCAACGATGATATCGAGAAAACCTGAGCACATTTGCAAACGGAATGACCACTTCGGCAATGACACTAGGCAAGTGTATTCATCTTCGTTGAACGTGTGCTCACACCATGAATAGGGCTTGCGACACCCAAAACACTTGTCCTGGTGGACGAGTTGGGCCGCGGAACCTCACCTTGTAAGGTCCAGGGATCGCACACGCCATTGCAGAAGAACTCATCAAGATTCAAGATCAAGGCCTAGTGTTGACATTCAACTATGCTAACGTGTCGTCGGTAGTGCTTTGGACTCTTCACAACGTGCGTCCTCCCTTCCTTGAAATACCCATTGTGGATTCAGCCTCCCATCAGTCACTTTCATGAATTGTTGTCAACACTCTCCCGACAACCCTCGGTAGTGAAGTAAGAGTTTATTTCCGATAAATGGGTGCATGATTATTCAATTATTCTTCAGCTACATCTTTCAGTCTAGGTCAGTGACCACCATTCTCCAATCTTGTGTTACGACAGGAACAGTCTGTTAGCGCACAGCAATCAGCGTCGAGCCTCGGCATGGTGTTCAAGTACAAGTAGGTGACTTCTAGGCGGATTATCACTCGTTCCTCACTTGATACAGAATAACGGACGGACTTGCTCAAGACCTGGATCACTATGGTTGGTCATCCCTGCTCAAGGGCGAGTTACTACTGGCGTAGTACGCAATATAAATAGGCCTCGAACTTGCCCGACTTGCCGATTTGCCCAACGACGTGATAGAAGAAGGCAGGAGAGTCGCAAAGGCGCTGGCGGACCTGCATGCGCGAAGAGAAGAAGAGAGTGAAACGACGATCACGGCAGTGAGACGCCGCGCCGTCATCAAGGTACGTTCTTGCCGCTGTGGACCACACTCGGGTTGATTGACCTGAATCCTTTTCGTACTCAAGCTGCGCTCGCAACTCATGCAAGCGTTGGACTATGCCACGCTTCCCGACGAGGAACTGGTCGCGTATCTTGCTCGGTTTCAGAAGGACCTTGTCAGGGCTTTCCACGAGACTTGTGTTTGATCGATGTTCTCTCACACGAAATGATGTGTTTTTTTCTGTTCAAGTTCCCCCTTGACCGGGCCCCAGAGAAATAGGTATTGTTGTCATGCGGCCGCGCGATACTTGGGATTCCGCTGTATCAAAATACAAGCTGTCAGAATCCTCGGCCAACTCCTGAAATATAGATCGGACTAGACCCATAGTTTATGAAGCTGTGTGCCTTTCCTGAGGCACTGATTAGCAGGGCGGATCCAGAACTCTGCCGCATATTTGTTTTGATAGCACAATCTCTTGTTCAAATATTCATCATATCGACATCCTTGATGGGCCTCGCTTCAGCACCGGCCTTGCTCTCAATCTGATGTGATACCAAATGCACGTTTCCAATGTTCAGTACTCAGTTCCTCCTAGTCTACAAGCGTATTTCTGCGATTAGTATCTCCCCGATCTCTCCTGGACACCCGATCGACGTTCCGTGATGACCACATCGACTCCTCTCGCACTTCCCCCATCTCCTACGACGCATCTGGTGTATCGGTTTTTGTTGGCGGTGACGAAGCTGTTTCTGCAGTGATCGCTGTCCATATGTATCCATCTGGCTAGCGGGGGTTGGCGCAGAATATCCCAGGATCGTACAAAATCGCTGAGCGCCGTGGACTTGTTCCCAGACCGACAATCATCAAGGGCCAGGAGACCGCCTGACCTTGCCGCAATCAAGGCTCCCTGTCTACACTACCACAACGGTAGCATACAACCCATGCTGGTACCGAGAACCAAACTCTATCTCCGCGTCTGGTAGCACCCTAATCCGCCGTCCTAAGCAATTTGACATGACCTCGAGGAGACTATGCTTACCGTCACGGGAACCCCTACGCTCGCGGGTTGAGGCGGATTGTTCGGTGGCAGCGGCTAACGAGATGTTGGCTGTCACGACATGGTCAATCTAGTGAAAGAAAAGGGACGTACGGGAACTGCTTGATGGGGACCTGCTGGGTCTTGCGTAGTATCGGCGTGAGCATCCTCCTGCAGTTCATAAGGGATCGGGGTTGGAGCAGGTCGAGTCTCCTCCGGAATCCCTCGAAAGTAATATGTGAACCAGCTATATCGTTCTGTGACAATGGGTGCGATGTATATTCGCTAAGGATGTTATGAGATGCGGCACGTCGATCATTCGTCAAAAAAGACACGGCTTACCGGATCCAGTATTGCAGCCATCGTCGAACGCTGGTTGCGCAGGGGACGATTTCGTGACGGTGGTGGCGAGCGCGCTGGGTTGACGGGTAGACTGGGCTTCGCGGCGGTGGAACGTTGGCCGGCTTGGTCGTCTGTGCCCCTTCCAACCTTCTTCTTCAGCCATTTCTGGAATGTTGAAAGGCTGTTGGAGGCGTCGAGGGCTTCGGGAGGTTCTGGACGCGCCTCCGGATGGGAGGTCACCGGTAGAACGGGTAACGGCAATAATACTGGATGCGACGCCTGAACCGGTGGTGCTTCATCCACAACCAGATGAACAGAGGATCGCGGGGATGGTGGCTGGGGCAACGTCAACACGGAAACGGAAAAATTGAGTGAAACGCTGACGAACCTGATCATAGTCGAAAGCACCAGGGGCACTGGCAGTAGGTCTCGATGGTATCTCGAGCTATGGCAGTGTGAAAACTTGTTTGGAAGGAGACGGATGGCTCATACCTCAAGGAGGTCAATGTTGTCGTCTCCGCGTCCAGACTGGTGATGACTGGTCGCGTTCTCGTCACCACCCGATGTTGTATGCTGGCTCGCTCGCTCTTGTTCCTTGACGGCAGATACCTGATAAAGAGTGAGTTGTTGGCTGGAGAGTACGACGGACGCACGAATACTTACAGCGCCAAAGATGTCCGGAAGGACGGTGGTGAGGTCGTAAATGGCGATTTTGCCGTCCTGTCGCCCTGTGGCGAGATGGGTGCTATCCAAGGAGAGAGCGATTGAGTATATGTCGACATCCTCCTCGATGGCGGGACCAATTCTGGCGAGAGTGGACGCATCCAAAAATAAAATCGAGCCCTTCGCATTGACGACAATAAACCGTCCATCGGCAGCTAGAGCAATGGACTGGATAATGCCTTCATAGATGACCTGCGATTCGGCAAGTAGAGATCCCGTGGAAGCATTGAACGACTTGACTTTGCCATCAAGGCAAGCAGCGAAGAGTTGTTGCGCGTCGTTTGACCACGCGAGCGGAGTGATTATAACCAATCTGGTTGTCTTCTCGATTGTGACCAGTTTGTCACCAGTGTGACTGTCAAAGATCCTGATCGGGCCTTGACATTCAGAAATGGCAATTCGTTCCCCATTTGGAGAGAACCGTATGCCGTTGACCGCGTTGGTGAATCCGAGCGGACCAACCAGTCGTTTGCCCGTCGAGATGCTCCATATGCTTGCCGTCTTTCCATGGTAGGTTCCTGTCGCAATCCGGGTCGAGTCGGGCGACACGTCCACTGTCCACACCCTGCTTCCACCCGCGACATCACAGACCTTTTCTTGTAGTTCCCAGTCCCAGACGCTCGCTCCATCTTCTGTTCCACGGACAACCCATCGGCCATCCCTTGATATTGAAATAGCGGCGGTCGTGGTCGTTCCTGTCTGCCTTGCTGTTTCTAGCTTGTCTGCGAGTCGAATCCGTCGAATCCCATCCTCTTTTCCACCGAAAACATGCTCTCCGTCGAGCGAGAACGCGACTGCCCAAACCCTCTCAGAATTGCCCGTGCTAAGGAGTATTCTGTCGTCTTGTAGAGTCATCAGCATACTCCAATCCCTCATCTGTACCGTTACCCACCAATCTTGGGTTGCGACATCTTCTGCGGTCGTGGTTCGAAAGCGTCAAGGAGAGAGGTGTTTCGGTGTGCGCCGCTGCGCACTACAAACACGTTCCTATTCATAACGGTTTCTCCATGCGGGCCCCTCGTGTCTTTGGCGCCTTTCTTACTCGGGTCCTCACTAAGAGCGGTCTTACCTTTGGACTTCCATATCTTTGTCCAGAACTCGTTTCACAATCCCTTTTTCCATTTGCGCTTGCATCCCAGGACGGGTGCGCGCCGTCACTCCAGGCAAGATTTTTTGATGAAATGTTAATGAATGTATGTCGGTGCTCCTCTCCATTCGAAACTCAAATCGTGTCAACATTCTGTTTATCCGTTTTAGATGGGCTTGCAAGAATTGAACAGATTGAAGATCTGTTTCTTGTACACGGGCATGTCGCCGTTTAGGCGGAGACTCGCCAATATTCGGGATCTTAAGCACCTACACGAGCCACGAGGTGCAGTTCAACATACATTGCCAACAACACTGCGTCGACACTTGACCTCTCCCACTCAGTATGGGCTTCACGTTAGCTGAATCTTTCGAACGGCGGGCAGTCTCAACGCGCTTATCTCAGAAATATCGTGTGTAGTTATGTCCAGAGCGTAGCAGAGTTAATTCAGGTCGTGAATGCCCCAGCGCTCGTCGTCGTCGGCACTCTGTTAGCTGTGCATCCAATCGTGCACTACTTTCTTCGACCCCATGAGAGCAGTTGAAAGCTGAAACGCGTCGATGCATTCTGAATTCGCCACTCCGTCGTTCTCTAGGGTAGATTGCATTCTTTCAGCTCCTGGACGTCGCGGATCCGTAAGTACCTACTCATTCAGTTCGTTTCTGACTCACTCGTCTCGCACTTCTGGATTGGGTGGTTGTCTTTGCTACTCTTGGATGCTCATCCACATCGCCGGTCGAACGAGACAAGGATACGAGGACATTACTGGCGGTGGGCGCAAGTTGTTGTCGCGCATGGTATAAGTAGTTCTTGTTCGTTCATACACTCATCCCAAGGGACAGTCGTGTCTTCTAGGTCACTATGTGGTGCATGATGGTTCGCATGACGTTCTTCAAGACTCGCATCATGACCGTCATCAAAATTGCCTTGTGCTACACCTGTGGGCGATCTTCATAGGCTACTTCCGGAATCCAATATGCTTTACATACCCGATTACTCACACCTGAGGCACGGGCTGAATATGTACAGTACATATTCGGCCGTGCCTCAGTGGTGGGCAAACAAATGTGTTTGGATAACTGACTCACTGAGGAAACAAACGGGGACAACGTTTCGTTTACTAGTAAACCAGATTAGTTTCTTGTCTCGCTTTCTTTCAATCCATTGCTGTACGTGTTCGCTGAATCGTGATGCCCTCTTATCTCGACTGTCCGACGACGATGATATAGCCTGAGAGAAAAACCTGAGCACATTTGCAAACGGAATGACCGCTTCGGCAATGACACTAGGCAAGTGTATTCATTTTCGTTGAATGTGTGCTCACACTGAGTAGGCCTTGCGACACCCAAAGCGCTTGTCCTGGTGGACGAGTTGGGTCGCGGAACTTCTCCTTGTGCCAAGGGTGCAGGGATCGATCATCACACACGCCATTGCAGAAGAACTCATCAAGATCAAGGCCTAGTGTTGACATTCAACTCTGCTAACGTGTTGTCTGCAGTGCTTTGTACTCTTCACAACGTGCGTCCTCCCTTCCTTGAAACACCCATTGTGAATTCAGCCTCCCATCAGTCACTTTCGTGAATTGTCGTCAACATTCCCTCGGTAGTGAAGTAACAGTTTATTTTTGATAAACGAGTGCATGATTATCCAATTATTTCTCGGTCTACATCTTTTTGTCCAGGTCAGTGACCACCATTCTCCAATCTTTTGTTATGACAGGAATGCTCTGTTAGCACACACGACAATCAGCGTCGAGCCTCGGGGTGGTGTTCAAGTACAAGTAGGTGACCTCTAGGCGGATTACCACTCGTTCCTCACTCGATACAGAATAACGGACGGACTTGCTCAAGCCCTGGATCACTATGGTTGGTCGTCCTTGCTCAAGGGCGAGTTACTACTGGAATAGTGATTCGCAATATCAATAGGCCTCGAACTTGCCCGACTTGCCGGTTTGCCGGACGACGTGATAGAAGAAGGCAGAAGAGTCTCAAAGACGCTGGCGGACCTGCATGCACGAAGAGAAGAAGAGAGTGGAACGACGATCACGACAGTGAGACGCCGCGCCGTCATCAAGGTACGTTCTTGCTGCCCCTTTTCCTGTAGACCACACTCGGGTTGGTTGACCGGAATTGTTTCCGTACTCAAGCTGCGGTCGCAACTGACGCAAGCGTTGGACTATGCCACGCTTCCCGATGAGGAGCTGGTCGCGTACCTTGCTCGGTTTCAGAAGGACCTTGTCAGGGTTTTCCACGAGACTTGTGTTTGATCGATGTTCTCTCGCACGAAGTGATGTGTTTTGCTGTTCAAATTTGACTTTCCCCCCTTGGCCGGGACCCAGAGATCGCTGTCACGCGCCCGCGGGATTCCACCGTATCAAAATACCAGCCGTCAGAATACTCGGTCAACTCAGATCCGACTAGATCTATACTTAATGGAACTGTGTGCTTTATCTGGGGCACCATTGACAATATGTAGCAGAATCTCTTGTTCAAATATTCACCATATCGACGTCCTTGCTGGGCCTTGATGTTCTCATGTCTCCTCATAACGCATACCAACCGTGCGCTCAACTTTGTGTGATATAGTATGAACGCACTCAAATACACGTTTCCAATGTTCAGTCCCTCCAGGTCTACAAGCCTATTCCGCGATTAGTATCTCCCCGATCTCCCAGACACCCGATCGACTCCTCTCGACACTTGCCCCTTCTCCTTGGACGTATCTGGTGTATCGATGTTTGTCGGCGGTGACGAAGCTGTTTCTGCGTTGGCATGGTCATTGTCCATATCCATCTGGGCCAGCGGTGATTAGCGTGGTACAATATCCCAAGATCGGACCAAATCGCCAAGCGCTACAGAGTTGTTATCTCCAAAGGACCGTTCCCAGGAGACCGCCTGACCTTGCCGCAATTAAGGCTCCCCGTCTACGCTACCATAACGGTAGCATACAACCCATGCTGGTACCGAGAACCAAACTCTATCTCTGCCTCTGGTAGCAGGTGGCTGACCCTAATCCACCGTCCTAAGCATTTTGCCATGACCTCGAGGAGAGTATGCTCACCGTCGGAACCCCTACGCTCGCGGGTTGAGGCGGTGGCAGCGGCTAATACGATGCCGGTTGTCACGACGTGGTCAATCTATGGAAAGAACAGGGACGTACAGGAACTACTTGATGTGGGTCTGCTGGGTCTTGAGTAGTACCGGCGTGAGCATCCTCCGGCTGCGGTTCATAAGGGATCGGGGCTGGAACAGACCGAGTCTCTTGCGGAATCCCTCGAAAGTAATATGTGAACCAGCTATATCGTTCTGTAACATTGGGTGCGACGTGTGTTCGCTAAGGATTTCATGAGATGTGGCACGTCGATCATTCATTCGTCAAAAAAGACGCCGCTTACTGGATCCTGCCTTGTAGCCATCGTCGAACGCTGGTCGCGCAGGGGATGATTTCGTGACGGTGGTGGCGAGCGTGCTGGATTGACGGGTAGACTTGGCTTCGCGCTGGCGGAACGTTGACCGGCTTGGTCGTCTGTGCCCCTTCCAACCTTCCTCAGCCATTTCTGGAATGTTGAAAGGCCGTTGGAGACGGAGAGGGCTTCGGAAGGTTGCTCTGGACGCGCCTCCAGGTGGGAGGTCACCGGTAGAACGGGTAACGGCAATAATACTGGATGCGACGCCTGAACCGGTGGTGCTTCATCCACAACCAGATGAACAGAGGATCGCGGGAATGGTGACTGGGGCAACGTCAACACAGAAACGAAAAAAGGGAGTGAAGCGCCGACGAACCTGGTCAGAGTCGAAAGCAGTAGGGGCACTGGCAGTAGTTCTTGATGGTACCTCGAGCTATGGCATGTGAAAACTCGTTCGAAAGGAGACGGATGGCTCATACCTCGAGGAGGTCAATGTCGTCGTCTCCGCGTCCAGACTGGTGATGACTGGTTGCGTTCTCGTCGCCACTCGATGTCGTATGCTCGCTCGCTCGCCCCTGTTCCTTGACGGTAGATACCTGACAAAGAGTGAGTTGTTGGCTGGAGAGTATGATGGACGCACGAATACTTACAGCGCCAATGATGTCCGGAAGGACGATGGTGAGGTCGTAAATGGCGATTTTGCCGTCGAATCGCCCTGCGACGAGATGGGTGCTATCTGAGGAGAGGGCGATTGAGCATATCTGGAGGTTCTCCTTGATGGCGGGACCAATTCTGGCGAGAGTGGACGGATCCAAGAATGAGATCGAGCCCTTCGCACTGACGACAATAAACCGTCCATTGGCGGCTAGAGCAATGGACCAGAGAGTGTCTTCATCGATGGCCTGCGATTCGGCAAGCAGAGATCCTGTGGAAGCACTGAATGATTTGACTTTCTGGTCCTTGCAAGCGACAAAGAGTTGGTGCGCGTCGTTTGACCACGCGAGCGGAGTGATTGCAGTCCACTTGGGTGTCTTGGTCTCGATTGTGACCAGTTTGTCACCAGTGTGACTATCAAAGATCTTGATCGGGCCTTGACATTCAGAAATGGCAATCCGCTCCCCATTTGGAGAGAACCGCATGCCGTTGACCCTGTTGTTGAATCCGAGTGAACCAACCAGTCGTTTGCCCGTCGAGATGTTCCATATGCTCGCCATGTTTCTACAGGTTCCCGTCGCGATCCGGGTCGAGTCGGGCGACACATCCACTGCCGTCACCCAGGTTCCACGCTCGACATCACAGACCTTTTCTTGTAGTTCCCAGTCCCAGACGCTCGCTCCATCTTCTGTTGTTCCACAGACAACCCATCGACCATCCCTTGATATCGACATGGCGTACATGTTCATCCCTGTCCGCTTTGCTGTTTCTAGCTTGTCTGCAAGTCGAAACCGTTGAATCCCATCCTTGTTTCCACCGAAAACATGCTCTCCGTCAGGCGAGAACGCGACTGCCCTAACAGGCTCAGAAATGTCCGTACTAAGGAGTATTTTGTCGTCTTGTAGAGTCATCAGCATACTCCAATCCCTCCTCTGTACCGTTACCCACCAATCTTGGGTTGCGACATCTTCTGCAGTCGTGGTTCGAAAGCGTCAAGAAGAGAGGTTTGGTTTACGCCGCTGCGCACTACAAACACGTTCCTATTCATAACGGTTTCTCCATGCGGGCCCCTCGTGTCTTTGGCGCCTTTCTTACTCGGGTCTTCACTAAGAGCGGTCCTATCTTGGGACTTCCATGTCTTTGTCCAGAACTCGTTTCACAATCCCCTTTCTCATTTGCGCTTTCATCTCAGGATGGGTGTACGCCGTCATTACGGGCACGTTTTTTGATGAAATGACAATGAATGTACGTCAGTGCTCCTCGCGTCAACATTCTGTTTATGTGTTTTAGATGGGCTTCGCCTTTCTCATATAGTGGCTCCGACTCGTCGGGAAAGATTTTGGACGGCTGATCAGCGTCACTCTCAGGACTTGATCGTACTCTTTGGTGTGCGTTCGGCGCAACGTGGTGTGTCAATGCACGTGTCTCGTCCTCCTCTTACTCTGATACCAGCATCTTTCTCCCGCGCGGCAGTCTAGTTAACCAGTAAGCCTTCATAAGTGTGAGTGGTATTTGCTAACCAATTAAAAATATCAAAACTCTCGCAGTCGCTCGGATGACTCGTGGACGGGATAGTGCAGGATTGAAGATCTGTTTCTTGTACACGGTCACGTCGCCGTTTAGGCAGAGACCCGCCAACGTTCGGGATCTTAAGCACCTACACGAGCCACGAGGTGCAGTTCAACATACACTGCCAACGAACATTGGGGCCCCGTCGACACTTTCTCTCCCACATAGTATGGGCCTCATGTTAGCTGAGTCTTTCGAATGGCAGGCAGTCTGAACACGCTTATCTCAGAAATGTCGTGTGCAGTTATGTCCAGATCGTAGCAGAGTCAATTCAAGTCGTGAATGCGTCAGCGCTCGTCGTCATCGGCACTCCGTTAGCCGTACATCCAATTATGCACCACTTACTTCGACCAGCTGAAGGCTGAAACACGTTGATGCATTCTGAATTTGCCACTCCGTCGTTCTCCAGGGTAGATTGCATTCCTTCAACTCCTGGACGTATCGCGGATCCGTAAGTACCTACTCATCTAGTTCATTTCTGACTCATCTCGCATCTCTCAATCAGGTGGGTGCCTTTGTTACTCTTGGTTGGATGCTGGGGACGACATCGCCGACCGAACAAGACAAGGATACGAGGACATTATTGGCGGTGGACGCAAGTTGTTGTTGCGGCTTGGTACAGGTAGCTTTTGTTCGTTCATACACTTATCCCAAGGGACAGTCGTGTCTTCTAGGTCACTATGTGGTGCATGATGGTTCGCATGACGTTCTTCACAAGTCGCATCACGACATCATAAAAATTGCCTTGTGCTACACCTGCTTCCGGAATCCGTTATGCTTTCACATACCCAATTACTAGTCAATTGATTGCGACCGAAAGCGGTAAGAGATTGAGCAGTGGTGGGCAAACAAGTGTACGGATCACTGAGGAAACAAACGGAGACAACGTTTTGTTTACTAGTAAACCAGACCGGTTTCTTATCTCGCTTTCTTTCGATCCTTTGCTGTACGTGTTCGCTGAATCATGATGCCCTCTTCCGACAACGATGGTATAGAGAAAAACCTGTGCACATTTGCAAACGAAATGACCACTTCGGCAATGATTCTAGGCAAGCGTATTAATTTTCGTTGAATGTGAATGTGTGCTCACACCATGAATAGGCCTTGCGACACCCAAAACACTTGTCCTGGTGGACGAGTTGGGCCGTGGAGCTTCCCCTTGTGAGGGTGCAGGGATCGCACACGCTATTGCGGACGAGCTCATCAAGATCAAGGTAGGTATAGTATTGTCTGTAGTGCTTTGTACTCTTCACAACGTGCGTTCTCCCTTCCTTGAAATACCCATTGTGGTTTCAGCCCCCGTTAGTCACTTTCATGAATTGTTGTCAACACTCTCCCGACAACCCTCGGTAGTGAAGTAACAGTTTATTTCCGATACATGAGTGGATGATTATCCAATTATTTCTCAGTCCACATTTTTCTGTCCAGGTCAGTGACCACCATTCTCCAATCTTGTGTTACGACAGGAACAGTCTGTTAGCGCACAGCAATCAGCGTCGAGCCTCGGCATGGTGTTCAAGTACAAGTAGGTGACTTCTAGGCGGATTACCACTCGTTCCTCACTCGATACAGAATAACGGACGGACTTCCTGAAGACCTAGATCACTATGGTTGGTTGTCCTTGTTCAAGGGCGAGTTGATAGTAATTTGCAATGTACATAGGTCTCGAACTTGCCCGACTTGCCAATTTGCCCGACGACGTGATAGAAGGCAGGAGAGTCGCAAAGGCGCTGGCGGACCTACATGCGCGAAGAGACGAAGAGAGTGAAACGACGATCACGGCAGTGAGACGCCGCGCCGTCATCAAGGTACGTTCTTGCTGCCCCTTTTCTTGTAGACCACACTCGGGTTAATTGTCCAGAATTGTTTCCGTACTCAAGCTGCGGTCGCAACTGACGCAAGCGTTGGACTACGCCACGCTTCCCGACGAGGAACTGGTCGCGTACCTTGCTCGGTTTCAGAAGGACCTTGTCAGGGTTTTTCACGAGACTTGTGTTTGATCGATGCTCTTGCACGAAGTGATGTATGTTGCTGTTCAAATTTGAATTTTCCCCCCTTGACCGGGGCCCAGAGAAATAGATATCGTTCGCGCGCTCGCGCGATGCTTGGGATTCCGCCGTATCAATTAGCAGAATGGATTCAGAACTCTGCCACATATTTGTCTTGCTGGTAGAATTTCTCGTTCAAATATTCATCACATCGGCGTCCTTAATAGGCCTCGCTTCGGCGCTCAGATGATGCTCTCCAGTCTTCTCATATCACATACCAACCGTGCGCTTAACCTTGTGTGATACCAAATACACATATTCAGTCCAGGTCTACAAGCGTATTTCTGTGATCAATCTCTCCCAGACACCCGATCGGCGTTCCATGACGACCACGTCGATTCCTCTCAACACATCCCCCTTCTCCTTGGACGTATCTGGTGTATCTGTTTTTGTCGGCGGTGACGAAGCCGTTTCTGCGTGGCATGGTCGCTGTCCATATCCATCTGGGCCAGCGGTGGTTGGCGTGGTACAATATCTCAGGATCGGACCAAATCGCTAAGCGCTACGGAGTTGTCATCTCCAAAGGACCGTTCCCAAGAGACCGCCTGACCTCAATCAAGGCTCCCCGTCTACGCCACCACAACGGTAGCATACCACCCATGCTGGTACCGAGAACGACACTCTATCTCTGCGTCTGATAGCAAGTGGTTGACCCTAATCCGCCGTCTCAAGCATTTTGAGATGACCTCGAGGAAAGTATGCTCACCATTACGGGAACCCCTACGTTCGCGGGTTGAGGCGGATTGTTCGGTGGCAGCGGCTAACGAGATGTCGGCTGTCACGACGTGGTCAATCTAGTGAAAGAACAGGGACGTACGGGAACTGCTTGATGTGGATCTGCTGGGTCTTGCATAGTACTGGCGTGAGCATCATCCGGCAGTTCATAAAGGATCGGGATTGGAGCAGGTCGAGTCTCTTGTGGAATCCCTCGAAAGTAATATGTGAACCAGCTGTATCGTTCTGTGACATTGGGTGCGACATACATTCGCTAAGGATGTTATGAGATGCGGCACATCGATCATTCGTCAAAAAAGACACCGCATACCGAAGCCCGTATTGCAGCCATCGTCGGAGGCCGGTTACGCGGGGGACTGTTTCGTGACGGTGGTGGCGAGCGTGGTGGGTTGACGGGTAGACTGGGCTTCGCGACGGTGGAGCGTTGACCGGCTCGGTCGCCTGTGTCCCTTCTAACCTTCTTCTTCAGCCATTTCCGGAATGTTGAACGGCCGTTGGAGGCGGAGAGGGCTTCGGGAGGTTCTGGATGTATCTCTGAATGGGAGGTCACCGGTAGAACGGGTGACGGCAATGATACCGGATGCGACGCTTGAACCGGTGGTACCTCATCCGCAACCAGATGAACAGAGGACGGCGGGGATGGTGACTGGGGCAACGTCAACGCGGAAACGGAAAAAGGGAGTGAAACGCTGACGAACCTGATCGTAGTCGAAAGCAGGGGCACTGGCGGTAGGTCTTGATGGTACCTCGAGCTATTGCGTGTGAAAACTCGTTCGAAAGGAGACGGATGGCTCATACCTCGAGAAGGTCAATGTCGTCGTCTCCGCGTCCAGATTGGTGATGACCGGTTGAGTGCTGTAAGTGCATGATGTCAGATGGATCTTTGCGACGGCAGAACAACAAAGGCATACTGCATGAGAGCTGGGAGAGGTGTTTTCGTCGCCACCCGAAGTCGTATGCTGGCTCGTTCGCTCTTGTTCCTCGACGGTAGATACCTGATGAAGAGTGAGTTGTTAGCTGGAGAGTACGGACGCATGAATACTTACAGCACCAAAGATGTCCGGAAGGACTCCGCTGAGGTTGTGAATGGCGATTTTGCCGTCCTCTCGTCCTGTGGCGAGATGGGTGGTGTCCGAGGAGAGAGCGATTGACCATATGTTGATGTCCTCCTCGATGGTGGGACCAATTCGGGCGAGAGTGGATGCATTTAAGAATGAAATCGACCTCTTCGCATTGACGACAATAAACTGTCCATTGGCTGCTAGAGCAATGGACAAGAGATCCTCTTCATCGATGACCTGAAATTCGGCGAGCAGTGATCCTGTGGAAGCATTGAACGACTTGACTTTGCCATCAAGGCAAGCGGCGAACACTTGTCGTGCGTCGTTTGACCACGCGAGCAGAGTGACTGGATAATATCCGGTTGTCTCGGTCTCGATTGTCACCAGTTTGTCACCAGTGTGACTGTCAAAGATCCTGATCGGGCCATTTCCTTCAGAAATGGCAATTCGCTCGCCATTCGGAGAAAACCGGACGCCGTTGACCATGGTGGTGAATTCGAGTGGACCGACCAGTTGCTCGCCCGTCGAAATCTCCCATATGCTTGCCATTTTTTCTTCGGTTCCTGTCGCAATCCGGGTCGAGTCGGGCGACATATCCACTGCCCACACTAAGTTTCTTCCGTCGACATCACAGACCTTTTCTTGCAGTTCCCAGTCCCAGACGCTCGCTCCATCTACTGTTCCACAGACAACCCATCGACCATCCCTCGATATTGAAATGGCACTCATGTTCATTCCTGTCCGCTTTGCCGTTTCTAGCTTGTCTGCGAGTCGAAACCGTCGAATCCCATCCATGTTTCCACCGAAAACATGCTCTCCGTCGGGCGAGAATGCGACCGCCCAAACATCCTCAGAATTGCCCGTGTCAAGGAGTATTCTGTCGTCTTGCAGAGTCATCAGCATACTCCAATCCCTCCTCTGTACCGTTACCCACCAATCTTGGGTTGCGACATCTTCTGAGGTCGTGGTTCGAAAGCGTCAAGGAGAGAAGTGATTCGGTTTACGCCGGTGCGCACTACAAACACGTTCCTATTCATAACGGTTTCTCCATGCGGGCCCCTCGTGTCTTTGGCGCCTTTCTTACTCGGGTCCTCATTAAGAGCGATCCTATCTTGGAACTTCCATATCTTTGTCCAGAACTCGTTTCACAATCCCTTTTTCCATTTGCGCTTGCATCTCAGGACGGGTGTGCGCTGTCACTACAGGCAAGATTTTTTGATGAAATCTCAATGAATGTGCGTCGATGCTCCTCTCAATTCGAAACTCAAATCGTGTCAACATTCTGCTCATGCGTTTTAGATGGGCTTCACTTTTCCCATATAGCAGCTCCGACTCGCCGGGAAAGATCTTGGACGGTTGGCCAGCGTCACTCTCAGGACTTGGTCGTACTCTTTGGTGTGCGTCTAGCGCGTGTTGGCAAGCTTACCATGTTCTGCTCCAACACGGTGTGTCAAAGCACGTGTCTCGTCCTCTTCTTACTCTGATCCCAGCATCTTTCTCCAGCGCGGCAGTCTAGTTAACCAGTAAGCCTTCATCAGTGTGAATGGTGTTTCTCCTTCTTTGTTAGCCAAAAAATCATATTAAAACTCTCGCGGTCGCTCAGGTGACTCATGGGCATGCAGGAATTGAACGGATTGAAGATCTGTTTCTTGTACACGGGCACATCGCCGTTTAGGCAGAGACTCGCCAATATTTGGGATCTTAAGCGCCTACTCGAGCCACGAGGTGCAGTTCAACATACATTGCCATCAACACTGGGGCCCCGTCGACACTTGGTCTCTCCCACATAGTATGGGCTTCACGTTAGCTGAGTCTTTCGAGCGGCGGGCAGTCTGAACACGCTTATCTCAGAAATGTCGTGTGTATTTAAGTCCAGATCGTAGCAGAGTCAATTCAAGTCGTGAATGCGTCAGCGCTCGTCGTCGTCGTCGTCGCCACTTCGATACCCGTGCATCCAATCATGCACTACTTTCTTCGACCCCATGAGAGCAGCTGAAGGCTGAAACGCGTTGATTCATTCTGAATTCACCACTCCGTCGTTCTCCAGGGTAGATTGCATTCCTTCAGCTCCCGGACGTATCGCAGATCCGTAAGTACCTACTCATCCTGTTCGTTTCTGACTCAATGGCATCTCACATCTCTGGATTGGGTGGTTGTCTGCGCTACTCTTGGTTGAATGCTGGGAACGACATCGCCGGCCGAACGAGACAAGGTAACTGGCGGTGGGTGCAAGTTGTTGTCGCGGCATGGTATAAGCAGATGCTGTTCGTTCATACACTCATCCCACGGGACAGTTGTCTCTTCTAGGTCACTATGTGGTGCATGATGGTTCGCATGACGTTCTTCACGACTCGCATCACGACGTCATCAAATTGCCTTGTGTGGGCGACCTGCTTCCGGAATCCGTTATGCTTTCACATACGACTACTAGTTAATTGACTGCGACCGAAAGCACAGTGGAATTGGCAACAGATTGAGCAGTGGTGGGTAAACAAGTGTGTATGGATAACTGAGGAAACAAACGGAGACAATACCGTTTTGGTTACTAGTAAACCAAACCTACGTGTTCACTGAACTGCTTTCGTACGAACTCTGTCTTCAAGATACATATATTTTTCAAACTTTGGGCAAATCCAGAGTAAACGAAATCGACTTGTACTGAGGTACATTCTTCGTATGGGCGATATCGTTATCTCGTAATTACGGCATTATAAATATCATCGCTCCCGAATTATAGATCGGGTGTGGCCAGCGGCTTCCCCAATTGGGTGGGTTGAACCTACTATATCTACCCCCACATGGTCGAATGGGCTGTTCAGGCTTTACGCGCTTCTTCTCCCCAACTATCCTCATCCAGTCTGTACTCGATATTCCATGGGCAACTGCGTTTCGCATTTCCAGCTTCTCCAACGAGATGACGTCGGTACTACGAACAGCGACGGCCGTCTCGAGAAACGTGGTGTTACCATGGGGCTACC
>JBBPNX010000407.1:4688-20857 GCA_038091155.1 Harrya chromipes | reverse complement strand
ATTGGGCGTAGGTCTTCGGTGAGGACGTAACCTCGGGTTCGGTGACCTTGATAGCAAGCATATGAGAGAAAGATTTGTTTCTATAGCGCAGATCACGGACCAGCCGGCACTTCAAGTTATCCTGAAGTTGGAATCTCGGTCAAACTGAACGGAAGCGCCTGGTACGGGAGAACGTGCATAACTGCCACTGGGTTCGTGGACGATCCGGGTGTGATGGGGGAAATGACTGAGAGTGCGCACATTGGTCGCAGTTGGGTATGTTGAGGGAGCGGGGTGGTACGGAGCGGTGCCAGCGAATGGCGGTAGACTGGCAAAGTTTTGTTCAACATCTCGGGAAGAAGAGACGGAGGGTAGACGCACCATAAGAACACAGGGAATGAGATGAGATGTCGCCGGAAATGGAACTGAACCGTGCGCTAGTATTCGTCAGTTATACGATTCCTCAGGTGGACTCCGAGATTTCGATCCTTCGTACCCTCTGAATACGAGCTGAGTCCCGCGAAGATGTGTGAAAATCGGACGAACCATAAATAGAGAAGGCTGAAGGCTGACATTCGGCGAGATTATAAAAATTTGTATGTTTCGAAGATTTTGAACTTTTTTTGTGCTTTTAAAGACGTACGGTCAACAGTGTCGCCCGCGGTACTGCAGATGAGAGAGAACACTCACTAAGAGGTGATGCCGATCGAACTCTCGCAAGAAAAGTTTCCGAGACACGGAATATTTGAAATTGATGGATACTGAAAATGCAGCAAGCGAAAAGAAAACTGAAAGGTGAGTTGGCTTCAAGAAGATGGAAGAGACGACGCAAGACGTTACCGGAAAAGGTGGATCTGTACTCTTAGTACCAAGGATCTATATCCATAGAGCCGAGCCGCGCCTTCCATTCTTTCATCGACCGTTTGGTAATCCTCCGACGTTCCTTCGCCTTTGAACGCGACCGTGTAATTTTGGCGCACGGCCAGACGGGAGACAGCGTCGTCTGAAAAGATTGATGTGGCGGCGGCTTGAGAACATACGCCCGAACACGAGATGATGGGCGAGAGATGCCTTGTAGAAACTGGCAGCCGCGAGGCAACTTCAATGGCTCCTTCGGGCTCGGAGATACGGACATCTTCTCCTTATCTTTGGAGGACTCGTTACATCTAGTGCTCAACCATACCTGTGACACTAGGGATGAGCGTCGAGAGTATGTCGAGGAAATCACACCCTCACCCGAAGCTTCTTGTACTTGCTTGTTCGACAAGGCGATGATATGCATGGCTTGGGTTCAAGCGATAAAAATGATTCCTGAGTGTACCAGTCAACGATGCCCATTGATAGGATAATCGTCTTACCCTTAGATTGTCGCACTTCTTTGATCTACGCAGTGGCACCACGGTAATGCTAGAGGATGGTCTGGCTGGGCAATCGCAGTCGGAGAATCCGCATGACATAGCAGAACATGAAAGGTCATAATTTCTGACAACCTGCAAGCTCTGGGATAACATGATCAATGGAGCTACCATCTGGAAGGCTTGAAGCGACTCACCTTCAGATCCTCATAACTTAGTACCCTTCGGAGCCTATGAGACGCGTCGGGTAAGAACTGGTAGCTGTCTTCTTTATCGACACTCGTTGCCAAGGAGGTTCCAGCAGGTGATCGCCTGGACTCCGAACTGACTAAGCCACTTCCACCCTGCATAGAATGGTCGAAGAGTGTGTCAATGGACAAGTAAACGGTGATTCCAGAATAGCTATTCGCCAGCTTTTCCTGTTGTGTGTTTATCACTCCAACGACCTCTCGTGTGCTCCCATCTTCCTCATCGATGGTGGGTAATTCGCCGAGATCGAATGTCAAATGCGAGATGTCAAGTTGGGACTTTGTCGCCATGGAAAACCAACTGGCTGACGACGACGACGAAGACTCATCAATGTTGCGAAATGTGGAAGCTAAGTCCTCGATACGCTCGTCTGCTACGTTCTCGCAGTAAGCAGCACTAGACTTGGCATCCTGGAGGATGGGTGGGGAGGTAAGCGATGAGTAGTCGTTTGTGGTACTGCACTCGACGTCGAGGAGAGAGTGATCGACACAGAGAACGGCCGCAGAGAGGCGACCGGTCGGCTTGAACAACTTGGTGATGCTCTTCTTCATCGATTTGACCTTTGAAAAAATCTTCTTCTGTTTGTCCGCATCGATAGTCAACGTAGGTGGAGCTGCCTTCCGGAGAACTAGTGTCAGTCAAGGACCAATCATTCGCCGTAATGTTTTGCTCACCACATGCGCCAAAGGCTTTGCCTCGAATAGGTTACCGTCCACAATTGGGGTAGTGGTACCAAACTTAAGCATCTTCCTGCCCGAGTAAAGGCTAACGCCTACGAAAGGGAGGTGTCGTTCTGGATGCACGTCTCCGCCGTTCTTACTCTTGTCAGTCTGGGACTTGAAGGACTTGACACTGATAAACATGGTGAGGACGTATGAGGCCGAAGTATTGTCGATGGATGCTGGGATGCGAATAGTTCGACGAAGTGCTGCAGCAAGTTCTAAGGGTAGAAGAGAGAAAGAGACGCAGCGTCTCTATATTCCGAGAATGTTGGGTTTCAGCCGCCGAGGGTTGTAAAGCAGACCGTCAGCCGCACCTAAGTAGTGAAACTTAGCCCGCTGTGCAAGGTCTCGCTATTTAGGTGCAGCTAGCGGCACAATCATTGGCGGAATCGGGTTAATTTGATAAATCACCAAGCAGAGTGTAAGAGTTGGAATTCAACCATCCGTGTCAAATTTCAACCAAGGTGAATTGAATTCGATGAATGACCATCCGGTCGTGGACATTCATGAGGTTTTTTTTGTTGAGAAATAGCCAGAGGGCAGGCTAGATACTCGCAAATCAGAATGCCAGCCGCGTCAGTTCGGAGGAAGACCCTCTATCGCCAAAATGAGATTGAATCTAAATGCACGGGGCGACGGACGCTTCAGTAGTTGTCGTCAAGACGATATCGATGTTCCTACGACTCTCTTTATTCGAAAACTACACGACATGGGAAAGGTGGAAAAAATGATCAGGCAGCCCACAAATTTAGAGGACAACTCACTTTTAAAATTTCCCCAAAGACGCGCGTACGCTATGCCATCACCCCCGCCCGCTGCACGAATTACGATGCGTGAACTACAAGGAGGAAGTTGCAAGTGTTGAGGGTTATCGTAGTGAGACTCAAGAAATGTAATTAAGTCACGTGGTCTCTTTATGAACTTGTCCACCAAAAATGGAAATGATAAGATCAGTGAGCTTGCAAGTGAACCAACATGTCGTCCTGCGGCAATCTAACCGCTGAGCAAGATGAACTCATGCCTCGTAAGCGCACAAGCCAGCTTTCTCAACTATCATTGAGAATCACCTTCCCCCAGGACGTCTTAGATTCGACAAAGGGAAAGATTGTATAAAATGCAAGGTGAATCCAGGAAAAATCGTGATACGACATGCAGTGTACTGCAAGTGAGCCCACCATATTTCTCAGATTATTTCACGTGTCTTTAACTGTTCTCTAGGGAATGCTTCACTCCTCTTATCACCTTGAAGTTTCGAAGGTCGCTGGAGCCCTGGGTAAATGCCCATGCTGGCACATCCAAACGTCCAAAACTGAAAGCTTCAGGATCGTTGGTCCTTGCATTCTCTGGTGGCCTCGGTTCATCAGTTCTCCTCGAAATGGTCCATAAAACTTATTTTGTTCACAAGTTCTCCATGAATGGTGAACCTCGAGGAGGTACCAACCATCCGCGAACTGCGAACGTGTGGACTTCATGTGCGGTATGCTATGTGGAAGTGTGTAACGCGTTCTCCGAGGTACGAAATCTCATAATTGTTGAGTTGAAACGGCTATAGCTGGAATCACAGTCGCGCGATAGAACGGAGGAAATTCGGAATGCTCTTGCATCCTACCCAAAGTTTGACTTCATCCCAATGCGCCTTGAGTATGCATTTGATGAATCGTGGTGGCGCAAAACCACCACGATGGGCCACGATCGGTCGCAACTTGCAATCGAGCTAGGAAAGGATGGGTTGTATACCGAAGGTAGTCTCAAACACGCTTTATCAGACGCACGATAATGATTACCCTCAAGCATTATGCCTCACTCCATCTCGTGATGTCCCTCCTGTCGAAGCCCTTCGCACATATCTTGAATCATTACCGACGCAGACTGCTGTCTCGAGTGCAATCAGAATCCTTGTTCGTCTCTTGCTCTTGTACACAGCCCGGTCACGTGAAGCATCACACTTACTGCTCGGAACATCGTTGACTACGCTCTCTATTTCGTTGACCTCTTGCATCTCGCAGGGAGGGGGCCATTCGATACTTGAAGAGCTTCGAGAAGAATGGCATTCCAGTATGACAACAAAAAACGAGAACAAAGCTGCCATACGTGTAGTCCGGCCACTCAGGGACGTGACTATGAAAGAATGCTCAATGTTCGCATGGTGGAATTCAATTCATGTAGTTGGCAGAGATATACAAATTCGTGCTATTGCTGGTATTCCCGGATTGACTAAAGGTATCCAGTGGTTGCAGTTACTCCGAGCTTTTCTGACCTACTTTCGCAGCTTTTGTTGTCGGTTTGGAAAAGGATTATCCATCCACAGTTTCCACAATCGTTCGTACTTGCGCGAAATTGGAACCAAAATCTGCTTCTCTAGGATTATGCATACTCTGTCAGCGGTCAGTTTGCCACTCTCAATCTAATGATCAGTCGGCTGAGAGTCCATAGACCTATTCAAGAGGGACTGGATGATTGGAAAAGCCGAATCTCGATACGATCGTACTCCGATGCGAGAGTCGTCCCAGACCTCGTCTATTTGCCAACACCACCGCCACCAAACAGCGCGGGTGTCGCAACTGCGTCTAATGAATGTCCTTCGATTGTAACACACCTGTGTTACTCCTGCCGCACTATGCTGACTAGCAGGGGTAATCGGACATCCAAGCACAGCCCATCGAGTGTTATTCTCACAGATCAATCGCCACTGCCTGCCCCTTTACCCCTGTGGGTTTCGGCGAATCTTGCACAGCTTGGTGGGCAAGACAACCCTCTGATAATACCCAGAAACGGCGAGCTTTGGGTTCGGACACCACAAGATGAGGCAGATCAGCGAAGGAAGATCGCTGACTTCTTGCTGGACTCCGCTACCTGAGAAATGAGTAGTGTTCCCAGGGTCGTGTGGTCTAGAGTTCCTGTAAATAGTGTCAAGCGGCGTCGCAACCGCTGTTACTTGGTTCGCCAAGGTCTTCCATTATGATCATTCACATTAGCGAAAGTTGCCATCCTGTGTAGTAGTAGCCGACGACTACAAATACCAGGAAGTTCTTGTAGTCCGTACCACGTCAGACTCCTTCGACTCGGGACGGTTCTTTCCTTCGCCAACGTCGAGAAGCCTTTACGATGTTAGGAGAAGAGTTCTCAGAGGTGTATGAGGCCGAAGAACATCACAGGATCTTAACCCAGGCATTCCAGGCGAAGAAGAACATCTTGCTGAAGTCGCACGGAAGACCTCCCTGGTGAACTTTCGGGACTTGTCGACTTTTTCAAGCAGTCTCTAACTGGCACCTCTCGTAAGGTACGGCGAAGACGGTGTTCCCGTGTGCGATGCTTTTGTCATCGGAATAGCAGGTAAGCAGCCGCACGTCAATCACGGTTCACACTGTTCAAGGTCGCACTACTCTGCAGGAGGTTCAGCGAGTGGGAAGGTGAGGGTCCTCTGCAAAATCGGAAACACAGTAGCTTCCCTCCAGCCAGACCCATGTCGCTCGACAAATCGTCAAGTCGTTGGGATCGGTGCCAACCATCGTCATTTTGTCACAGGCATGTCCTTCCGTAGAATCAGACGCTCTGCTCATACATTCATTTATCCAGGATAGTTTCTACAAACACCATACCGGAGAGGAGATTGCGCTTGCTCACGCAAACCGGTTCGACTTTGACCACCCTGATGCCCTTGACATGCCCATGTTCGCATCTGTACGTTGCTCTAAGAGGCTATTCGGGAGGCGAACGTGGCTCATCTTTCCTGTAGTGTCTTGCAGACCTGAAGGCGTGCAAGCAGACAAATATACCAGTTTACTCATTTTCGGAACATCAACGTCTAGAGGAGACAAAATACCTTTACGGTGCTGCCGTAATCATCGGTGTGTCATATGATTCATCTTAACTACCTCGCCTTTAGGGATGGCTCCAAAACAGCTGAGGGTATTATGGCCTTGCACGATCCCACCTTGCGTGATTTGTATGACCTCAAGGTTAGGTTCCACGTATCGTACGCGAAACACTTCCTGACTTGACGCAGGTATTCGTCCAATGTGACTCGGATTTAATGCTTGCGCGACGCATCCAACGTGATGTCAAAGAACGCGGTCGGAGCGTCGACGGCGTACTCGAACAGTGCGTATTCTGGTGGTTTACCGCCATCACGGGCGTCAACCTGGTCGCAGATACCTCCGTTATGTCAAACCCGCCTACGACAACTTTGTCCTCCCAACCTCCCGATATGCGGACATTGTGAGTCGCTTTCATCTTTTACACAATCCACGGTTAATCTCATTACTTCACTGGCAGGTCGTCCCTGGCTCCAACAATTCCGTCGCAATCGATCTCATCTCTACCCACGTGGGGCGCCAGATGAACGAACGAACCCGACATTTCCGGAAGTACATGGCTACGTCAGACATTGACAAATGTCTCGTTCCTAACGGCAACCACGAGGACTTGAACGTCATCCTTTTACCAGAGACACCCCAACTAAAGGTGAGTCTAAAACCTATCTGCATATTCGAGGGAGCTGAGGTTTTTGCTAGGGCATTTATACCACTCTCCGCGACGAGACGACGTCTCGGCAGGATTTCATCTTTTTCGTCGATAGGCTCGCTACTTTCCTGGTCGAAAAGGCCATGGAGCTACTCCCCTACCGAGACAGGGTCGTCGTCACACCCACGGGAACGGAAACCCCCGGCAAAGAAGTTGACGTCAAGGTCAGTCAATGTGTGGCCATGCATCTCGCGTCCACAGACACACTCATTCAAACACTGTAGCATATCTGTGGTGTTTCCATCATCCGATCGTACGTCTCGCGACCTTGGCTTTGTTCTGTGTAAACTATATAATTGCTCACACACACAATCCGCTTTTTTCAGGGGAGGCCCACTCGAAAAGGGTCTGCAGCGCGTCTTGAGTGACGTAGCGATCGGTTCGCTGTTGGTACAGTCGGACGCCAAGACAGGTGAACCCCTCCTGTTGCACGTCATGCTTCCCAAGTGTATCCGCCTACGCCACTCGGCAGTCGACACCTGGGTGTTCCTCTTGGACGCACAGGCAAGTGGTCATCATCGTCCCGATGTCTTCCGACTAAAAGTGTTGACATGGTGACATGGCGTGTACATTCTAGATCGGAACGGGCGCATCCGCGTTCATGGCCATTCGCACGCTTTTGGACCACAGCGTACCACAGGATCACATCATCTTCGTCACGTTCCTCGTGGCCCGTAACGGGGGTCTATCTGTCCTTCACAAGGCGTTTCCAAAAGTAAGGATCGTCTGTGGAGCTGTCGACCAAGGTTTGCGAGAAGCCTGGCTTGAGCATTATCACTCTGACCGCGAAGGACACCACGGTGGAGATGGGAGGAAAGTGTGGATCATGGAACCAGGCATGGGTCATATCGGTACGCCTCGTGTCTTGATCCAAGGTTTCTCTGTGTTTCTAATCGGTTCTCATGTTTAGGAGATCGTTATTACTTGTAGTGAAGTTCTCCAATCGAGAATCCACCGGGACATTCGTTGATTAGAATGATACATAATGGTGCGAAATTTTATAGTAAAGTGTCCTTGAAAAGAATGGAGCGTACACTGCGAAGCGTATAATGTGACAAGATGGATATAAATGTCCACTCAAGGATGGTAGGTGGTAGTAATGAATAATCGCGAGTCTTTAATTGAAATTGTCTGGGACGCCGATGGTGCAAAAGGTGACCTCACTCGGTTGACCTAACGAAGAAAAGAGAGGCTCGACACAACACACACACCACTTCGACACGATCAAACTTACCTGGATAATACCAGAATGTAACCGCGATGATCACGTATAAGGCTGTTCCCGACCTGAGCTCTATGTTGAACTATGGCTAGATGGGACTCACATATTAGGATTGCACCGTCGAGCCAATTGGACTTGCCGTCTGACATGACATGGCTCATTGTTTGCACTGATGTGGCACATCTTAATACTGGTGTCCCGTGCTCGAAAGGATCACTTACCGGAGATATAGAGTACCTGATGAAGGGGGTGAGCCTGCGAGTCATGTTTCAAACAAGAATACGACTTACAACGGACTCGAATGGGTCAAAGAGTAGAGCCAATGGTTTGTTAATTGCCCATCCGAGGGTGACCATGAAACTTGGAGTTTATAACGCGCCCTTAGGTCGTATATGAATGGATCGGACGACAGCTGACTCACGGAATGATGAATAGCGTGATTTGCTTGAATTGGAAAAGTTAGTTTAGACCTCAAGAACCTTGAGAATGCGGAATGACGCACTATTGCAGATCCCACAGCAACACTGACGCTGAGACCAAGTTGGTCCTTCACGGAGACGTTCATCGCAGTGACGCACTCTAGTTTAGAGGGTGATCGAGGGTCAGGATTTGACTGCGAACAGAGTGCGGCTGACCTGCAATGGAGCTAACTGCTGGAAGTAACACTAGACCGATCCATTGCTTGCTGATCGACATCGAAATCCCGTCCATACTTTCCACCAGTTCTTCCGCATTGAATGTAACCAACTGAAACATATTACAACCACCTGTGATCAGATCTAGATATAACTCACAATGGTCACGGTGACCAAGAGAAGCAAAGTCATGGTGAGACTCAATTTTGGCACTTTGTACGAGTTGACGGACAAATTTGACTCTTGACCAGGTGGAGGGGTTTCGACGTTGCTCGCGGGCTCGGGGGTGATGTGATAGGCATCCTCAGCCACGGTCGACTCATCCATAGATCGCTGGAGAGACCTAGGCAGAGAAAGCCCAGAGGTCCCAGAAGGGCGATCAGCCTCGTGGTCGCTTGAGGCTTTCGTCACCAAACGAATTGTGGGATGCGAATGGAAGGTCTTCTCGGAGCTGAGTGGTACGCTCAACGAAGAGGTGGTCAGGGTGGTCTCGGAAGGCGAATGCAGGCTGAACTGTCCATTCGGTGCGCCGACAAGTGTAGCCGTTCTTGGCCCTGCAAACGAGAAAGACCTCCGACGCAATGACTCGGAATCTGACTGGGACGTCTTCATGAACTGCCCACTGAATATCCGCCTTTCTGAAATGAAACGAGGGTTCACAGGAATTTTGACAGACAGCCTTTGACTCTTTTGCTTGACATCTTTGTAAAGATGTCGGTGGGACCAAAACTGAAAAAGGAGATAAAAGATATAGACTTTATCGAGGATAAGTGAGTGAAGTTTGTGTGGAGAACACCCCACTCACTGCAAAGGAGGACAATAGACACCTATCGAAGAACGACATGAGATATGGACTTGCACTGAGTCAAATACGCACTCCGTGACTCATTTTCAATATATCCTCTCTCTGTTGTATGGTACTTGACTCCTGGCCACCACTGAGCGCGAAATGATATGCTGCCGGAAGGAGCAGTGCACCGACACTGATAGTAAGTAGTGACGAATGAATCTGAGTCGCGGCTGAGGTGCTACTGCTCAGTGATGATTGTAATTAATTCGACAGGTTTGGCTCACTCTGATCAAATCCTTGTTCCGAGAACCGCAAGCCACCGGCAAAGAAGCACATTCCGAGGATCAACACTAGCGTATAGGCTATTAGAGAACATTGTGCATGTGGAGCAGTTAAGGAACACACAGAGTTTACTCAACATTGACCCAATCACTGCACCCCACAAAATAAGTAGTGAGCGAGTGTAAAGAGAAAGACCACAAACGTGAAGATTGCACGACGCGAAGTTCGCATTTTCTCAATGCGGTTATCTATGAATTCAAGTCAATTTGGTTATTGGATTGGGCCTTGAGATGATCAATACCAACCGCGATGACTAACTCGACACTGATGGAACTTGTCAATTCAACGGTATGATGTGAAAAGGGTTACATACATATTACTCTGGGGTTCCGGAGGACATGGTTAGAATGGACTCGTATCTCGTATCACGTGGCACCTACCATGCTTGCATTGAGAAGACCCGTCTTTGCGCCACCGAACCTGATAGCCAACTCTCGGGTGGAGAGGTCATGGAGCTGTTGCGGGATGAATAACACGGAGGACTAGCCTAGAGAAAGAATACCTTGACGAGCGGGATCATCGAGAGAATCGAGACTGTAGCAGGCAGTTAGTTGCATTTTCGTATTGAAGAACATCACTCACAAATGAAAACCAGTTTGTAATGTTTTCCCATGATAGAACTGAGCACCCACTGTAGCGGATAAGCTTTATCCGATTGTCGTCGGTGGATAGACTTACCGACACCGGCATGGGTAATAGCAAGATATTCAGCCCTGTACCAAAAGCACAGAGTTATGAGGAACTCAAGTAACGACGACTGAAAGTTAAGTTCTTACAAGAGCAGCAAATGATGACTTTCCAACCCTCCCACATCCGCATGCCAGGCTTCTTGCCATCGTTCGAGTGCTTTTTCGAAACAGATCCCGGCTGATCAACAGGAAGGTCGGGCAGTGAAGGGAAATTCCATCTAAAGGGCGACTCTCCGAACTCGCCGCCAGAGTACGGGCGGCTATCGTGTTGCTGCGGAGGAACCAAGTTGACGGTGGAAGAGCTTGATATTGCTGAGAGTCGGTAATCATAACGAGACGGCGAGTCAACGAAACCGGTGTCTTCTGATGTATAGGTTTGAGTGTTGCCAGCGGGCTGTGACGAACCATCCTGGGACGTTGGATTATCGCCGTAGGCTTGGAGGATGACCAGCGTAGCGGACTCTGGGGAACCTGGACGAGTGGGTATGTGGGTTGCCGATGCCATTGGCCCAGCCGAAGCAAATGTAGCGGGTCTGAACCGAAAGAAAAAGGAGAGGAGGAGGGCGGGCAGAAAATAAACAGGCTATGACGAAATTCTGTGTGTCCCATTTGTCTGCAACCCTCCGGATACTAGTGCATAACTTGTTCGTAAACGCATACCAAATATGGAAATATATCTGGCATTTCAACTCGTCCGAGCGCCAAACTTTGGCGGCAGCGGCTGACGCGGACGGTTGATCTTGTCGACGAATTTCCAGTTGGATCTGCTTGCATTTGTGTTGTGATCAGAGGGCGAACGAACCGAGTTGCAGATGGAGTCCAAGTCGAGTACTGAACCCAATTCACTATGTCGGTTATCAGGCGAGTCACGCTGTTACATGTGACGAATACCTTGGATCATGAAATATTCTGTCACATCCAGCCGCTATCGATCTCCCTCTTTGACTTAGGTGCCCGAAAAACGGGGTGAAATCCACTAATATGATGTCACTCAGCCGCTTTTTCTTCCACGGCGGTAGAATGATGTAGTAGAATGTGGCCCGACTTGCTGGTCCGGCGGCTACGACATGATAAATCCAGGTGTTCACTGCGGCGCATCTCTCGGTAGACCCTTCGCGTAGAGCGTACTCGATGTCTCGTAGGTCGGCGGAATATAATTGGTCGGATCGTCATGTGGGCCGACATAAAGCACATGTTGTGAAGTTCTTTCATACCGTCAATGAGTGTTCTCCACAACCCAGGGGCCAGTATGAGGCGATACTCAATAAGTGAGGGGATCATGCACAGCCTAAAGGATCTATAACAAGGATTCGATGCTACGATGAACTCCGTGCCTCAGTCCACCCTCGTCCGATAGAAGTTCTGTGGCGTTGAAGGGAAGGTGCTCTGCGCAATGATGGCAACGAATCCCACCTACGTGAAACAAGGTTCCCTGATATGCTGTACCGTCACGTACCACCCCCCATCTGGGTGGTCCTTCAGGTCGAACGCATAGCCCCAAACTCCAAGCGCTGGCGCACATTTGCAATGCTTCCTCCGGCCAATCAGGAGGATCATTCTCGATGCACAACATGGAGATCTTGGGAACCCACTTGGACGTCCAAACGGAAAACGTCCGTGTGCTGAACGGTGTAATCGGTAGTCTTGGTCGTTATCTCGGGAACGGGGCCCCCAACATCATAGCGCACTTGTGGTTGGCACGGAGGTTATCGGGCAAGTCACGGTGTCACATGTGACGAGACACTGTGAGAGTCACGCCTAACCCGGTTTGTACCATTAACCAGTGTCAGTTCCATCATGCTCAACGCCGCCCTCCGCGCAGCCCGTCCAGTCGTCCTCCGTGCTGCTCGTCCAGCTCCCCTCCGCGCCCTCTCCACTACCACTACTCGCCGCTCGGGGGCACCCCCTCCCCAACTCTTCGGCTCCGGTGGAAAACCCGGCGAAATTTCAACTGATGAGCAACAAGCGACCGGTCTCGAGCGTTTCCAGCTCTTGGGTGAAATGGAAGGCTACGACGCCTTTGACTTGCAGCCTCTTGACTCGAGTCGCGTAGGCACGCTCCAGGACCCCATCAAAGTCTACTCTTTGGTGCGCTTCCACTTCAACCCGATACGCCTTGCCAACTCACTCTATGACGCGTTTTGACAGGACACTGAACGCATCATTGGGTGCACTGGCTCTCCCGCCGACTCGCACGAACTTCATTGGCTCACTCTTCGCAAGGACAAAATTCGTCGTTGCTCTGAGTGCGGTTCCGGTAAGGACTTATCGACCTCTGGGTTTTGTGGCGCGACTCATGTCCTTGTAGCATACAAACTGGACTTCCATGGAGCTGAGCACCATGAAGCACACCACCATTAAAGTAAAAGAGCGTGGGCCTCCTGCTTAGAGTTTCCATAGTAGCTTGTATTTAAGTATCCGCAAACTGGGTTCCCTCTTTCTCGGTGTGAACATTATCAGTACGAGCGGTCCTTGAAGACCAGTGGATCAAGATATGCGCCTGATTATTGACTGTGATAGCATCGGAGATGACGACGGTTTCCTTCCGTTCAGGCCGCTTTCTCTCCGCTGCCCGACTGGATGCCAGTGGATTCTCAAAATAACGTTCGCTTTTGCGCAAAAATATATAGTGCTTCAGACAACCTAATGCAAATATATCGACCAGAATCTAAACATACACGCTCGTCTAACATAGTAACCACGTCGTCGGTACGAATCATACCGAATCAGTTCGTGCTCCCCGTCAAATAAAGAACTTACAAACGTTCATGCCGACATCTCTATTAACTGTACCAGTCTCTCCTCATTCAAACCTTCATGCCGCGGCGTAATCTTGCAAGGAAATTTGGGATGTCTGGAAGCGTGCTCAGAAGAGACGGACGCAGCCACGAAAGGGGACACCCACGTGGTCACGCCCTCTGTCCATACCACCTTCTCGCCCTTCTCTCCCGGGTCCCAGCCCGGCGTGGGTTCGAGTCGGAACATGGCTAGCATGTTCACGACCGCAGCCCACAGGGTCGCGTCGGCGACATGGCGTCCGACACTGAGAAAGCATCAGCAATCGAAAGGCGCTATTACGGACGCTGAACGCCCTCTTTCCTCACCAAACTCGGCGGCCAAAGCCATAGGCAAAGGAGGGTCCGTCCAGGAGCGCTTTATCCGACGCCAGGAAACGTTCGGGCAAGAACTCATCGGGGTTGGGATACTTGACGGGATCTCTGGACAGTGCCCTGTGAGCACGAACACGGTTAGCGTAACATGTGGCTATTGTCATTCCACTTCCGACTGACCAAGCGTTCACCAAGACAGTTGCGCCTGGAGATACGCCGTGTCAGTTCCACACCGCATTGCAAACAAGACGGTGAAAAGAGACCTTTGGGAATGAAATAGCCCTCATACATGTCATCATTCACGGTGGCGTGCGGAATACCTAGGGTCATACAATGAGCCTTCGAAAAGCTTATACACGGGCTCGAAACCTTCTGACCTAGGGGGGCGACAGGGTGCCACCTCAGGGTTTCTTTGATCACTGCATCGACATAAGGTAGGCAGGATCGATCTCTCCACTCGGGCAGTCTGGCTAAATCCGAACCGATCGTGACGTCGATCTCAGCTTGTGCCCGTTGCTGTACATCGGGGTAAAGAACCATCGCAAGCATGAATGTGGACAGCGTGGAGAACGTCTGGTGCGGGGAACAGCGATCAACGTCAAATAAGAATCACCCTTCAGGTACAGGAAAGCATACCGTTTCTGCAGCGGCTACCATGCACCAAATTAGATGGCAGATTTACAAGGTACGTACATATGAGGATCACATACCGGCGTAAGCACTCGCGCATGCTTCCTTTGCTGTTTCCTTCAAATGCACTGCTTCCTCTTCCATCTCCGTTGAGTATCGTATCCGGGTAAGAATATCGGAGAGCATTGAAGGGCCTGCAGTGCCAGCAGCCTGGCGTATGGTAGTAGGTATCGAGTACACTAAACGAGCGGATACTGACCACGTTTTTCACAACATGCTGGAATGGTGCATCTACCCATCGAGCTATGCAACGTTGTGAAAGCAACGCACTTCGCTTTAACCGTGCGCCTGGAAACCAGGCAGGGATATATTCAACTGTGGACGTATTGGACTGTCGATCGCGAGCGCCGAGAGACAGTAAAAGTACTGACGGATGGGGAAGACACTTAGCACAGCCGCGACTTCTGGCTTGATTTCTTTCATTGCAATCTCTATCGCTGTTTCGACGTTGGAGACGATTGGGTCGTTTCTAGACGAGGCTTCGTAGTCATACACGATCGACATGATCAACGAGGTGCTCAGTCTGCGTGAACGAGCACGTCGATCAGATTCCTTATTTTTCAGATACAGCAGTGAAAGTGTTACGCTTGTAGGTGCGTCGCAAAGTCATCGGGGGTCGCCAAGAGGTTCATGACTAGTTCGTGCGTTTTTCTCATTTGAACTGGACGGAAAGTGAGTGCTGCGTTTATGTTGAGGGCTTGATGGAAGAGGCGTCTGTGAAGGCGCCAACGATCTCCATACGGAAGGAAGATGGAGGAGAACTCCGTTCCAAATCTGACAATTCATAATGTACATGAGGAGGTGCCTGGCCGTAGGAACGAGAGACCTCACAATTGGTTAACGCGATAAAGACTTGCAGGACGGCTGGAGTAAATGGAGGAACGACGATCGAGGAGATCGCATGCTACCCTCTCGGAGTTGATCACAACAATATCTTGGCCCAGAAGTTGTGTGTAAAATAGTTCGCCTGAGCGGCCGAGCGTCATTACGTGGAACCACAAATCAACGAACCAACAGTACCGTATGTTGCGGCCCATTTGGTGTATGTCTTCCAAGGATTTCGGGCATCAATTCCGACGACATTCCCTAGTAAGGGGACAGGTCGAGGCCCAGGGGGACGTCGTTTTCTACGATTGCGGCTCTTCAGGTATGCCAATGAGAAAGCAACCGTGAGCAGTAATAATACTGTGCCGAGGTGATGTACCATCGCAGACGGACGGGGACCACATCCAGGTGCACGGGAGTGTATATGTACGCTGAGAGAAATTCTCTGCGCTCATATTTCATTTTTGGAAAGATGCAAGACCTCGATGAGTCTGATGGTAAGCTAACACGACCGACCGTTGGCACGGATCTGAATCCGAACGCTTATCAGCTTCAATATGAATATGATAGTGTGTCATATTACTCTCGAAAAGAGGTGTGTGCTTATCCGGTTCCTGATTAGAAAACTACGACGTAAGTATCTTACCAGAGATCGGGCCCCTTTTTGCGCTTTTGGTTGTTAAAGAGTCGGAAGATGGGTACCGCCAGAGGGTGCCTTTGATGTGGTGTGGGGCCTTTGTAGGGGCTGATGGCAAATCTGAAACACCGAGCCTGTGATAGGAAGGTGATAAGCCGTCTTATTGGTCGTGATGGCCTTCACTAGCTTGACCGGTGATGATTCCGTCGCGCATCGAGAAGTTCCAAGTCGAAAACAACGGTTACGCCGTGTTTCTTGGGCTTGAAAGTTCCGGTGAGAAACAGTATTCCAGCGCTTCCCTCGTGTGATTAGAACAACTCTTCCGTTCTCGAAGTGACAGAGAATCAAGTAGCCAGGCTAGGTCTAGCCCAGCGGTGATTGTGGCGCTCCGAGTCCATCC
>JBBPNX010000406.1:0-20857 GCA_038091155.1 Harrya chromipes | reverse complement strand
TGCATCCATGTTCGTTCAGATTGGAGCAGTAATCGAGGATAGCGAAATGATACGCTCGATTGCCTTCTCTCCAGATTGCAACTATCTTGTCACAGGGGGGTTCTATGGGAAAATTACGATTCGTAATCTCGGTAGCATCCTCCCCGACTTCCCAGTGGCCCACGACTTGTTCCGTGTAAGCGTGCGTTTATTTATGATGTTGGTTTGTCCGGTATGGGACCTAATGCGTTTTCTCATTGACACGCTCATAGGCACCTTCGCAAGATGAACATGATTTGCGAAAATCTGAAGAAGGGTCAGGCCAACAATATGACCAGCAGCTCTTGACAGCAGATGTCCGCGACAAATCGCAGAATTTGACTCAGGTAGGACTCAATCGTGCTAATCCTGAAAGAGTCCTACTGACTAAGGAACAGCACACGACATCAAGTCCACCCGAATCGGAGACCCCAAGCTGGGAGAGTGATGTTGACCTGCTCGAGGTAGGCGACGTCCGTTCCTTTCTCGTTTGACACTGTTCTTATGATGGCGTCAAGGTCGAGGTGCCAACGCGGACGGCACCTCTATTTGATTACAATGAGGTCTGTAATGAACCCACTGTTTTCGTACGTGCTTTCATGACGCCGTTCCAGCCACCCTCCCCGGCATCTTCTACCGATTGTCGCGAGGTCTCAATAATCTCCGAGTCGCCTGGGTCACCCCATGATACACCAGGAATGTTGGAAGCTTTCCCCACTACCTCTCAACCAGATGCAACGCCAGAGGAACACCGTGACACTTCGGAGTCTGCGGGACATCCGGTGGTCAAGAGATGGCTGTGGAAAGCGAGTAACAAGAGCCATCTATCGGAGGGACCTGCGGAAATGGCCACAGGTCAGCGCGTTCGAGTGAGTGTCTGCTTGTCTCGTGGACAGACGATGTGCAGTTCGTCTAACGAACCATTCTTAGCGGGCGGTCGCGACATCTGTCAAATGGGTTCGTTTTTTTTCTTTCCTTTGGTCTGTTTATCGATGCCGTCGTTTATCCCGCATCGCAGCATAAATCGAATTTCAAGCCTTATAATGCTGTCAACGATGCTTCTCATTGCGTTCAAGGGACTAGACGTGCAAATGAAGTGGGTCCTGCGTGTCATTTTCTCGTGAGGATGGATCAGGAGGTGACGGCTCACATCTTGTCAGGGACAACAAGTGAATGTTGCGTCTCCGCTGTCGATTACGTTCAGTTTACCCGCATGGATGTCGTGTTCGTCCTCGGGCACTGCAGATGGGACGCATTGATGTAGACGATAGGACGTGTGCTCAGGTTTGATGCTTCGCGCTTGTACAACGAACCTGTGCGAGAACCACTGCTCAGAGCGAGAGTCGGGCGCGGGATTTGTTGGAAGTCACACCAGATTTTTAGACGTTCGTCGGAGTAGGTTACCAATTGTCGCGGTTCCGAGTCGGCAAGCGAACGACTCGACGACAAGGGTCCATTCGTTTTGGAACGGAAGGCGCCAGTAGCCTGTAGGGTCGACGGAAATCTTGAGTCTTGACCCTCTGGTTACAGTTACAGTGGCAACCGCATAATTCTTAAAGAATGGAATTGGCGCTGTCCCACTCAGTGGCACCGGCCATTGACAGGGCTGTTGCACGGGCGTACGTACCTATTAGGGGCTGGACACCAGCCCTCGTTGTTCATGCGGGAAGCAAAGGGCAGCCATCCAATACCAGTATGAAAGTTCCCGGATCAGTTTACTGCGCTGCTCATAGACACAGGTTGAATGTCGATCATTTGTTGCACCGCGATGTTTCCGCCCTCTGATGAGATCAGTTACAGGTGGTTCTCGGCACAGAATTGACCAGCAAAAAACATGACTGGTGCGATTAGACTATATGAGTATCGATCTGCATAGAACAACATCAATGTGTGTGTTAGACGATTACGAGCTAGCTGGAAACGAGCGGACGACGACTATAGTAAAGACGATGTAGTTATTACCTTACTTAAAACAACCAATCTGAGATGGCAGCCCGATCCACAGGCCAGCGTCGTGGCTGGAATAGATCATCACTGTTTCATGTTCAATCATACGCCTTCATCGCCTCCTCGAGCGCGTCCGCGTCCACGTCAAATGACAGATCAAACGACGAGTCGGGGTCCTGACTCTTTTGCACCGCCGGCGCGGACGTCGCCGCTTTGGTGGGTCCACCATGGGGCGTCGATTTCGTGCTGGTCGTTGCCGCGGGTCTTGTTCCATTTCCACTCTTGTTCGTCGGCCCTCCAGTGTTGTGATTGGCGAGCAACGGCGGTTTGAATCGCGGGACGGTTACGCCTTTGGAGCCCTGCGATGTACTGAACTGGGAGGGCTGTAGCTGTGGCGCACGGCGCATGCCCAGAGGTGGAGGACCGGTACGGGGACGCTGCGTCGGTGCTGGGGGGCGTGGCTGTGGAGGCTGTGGTTTTGATTTTGGTTTCGGAGGCGGGACACGGGGTCGCGGCGCGGGTTCTGGTTGGAAAAACGACACATCCATCCCTGAGTCGCTGGCGTCGTCATCCATCTGAATGGACATGATCGTATCTGTGCGACGGGATATCGGCTGCTCCCGTTCCGTATCGGTTTCGGTGAGATCAATGGCATCAAGCATTGTGGTGTCACCATCATGTGATATAGGTTTCGGGACACTGGCTTTGCGAGAAGCGGTATGATGCGTGTTTGAAGTGCCGACGGGAGCGAGCTTAGAGTGGCGATTCAGATCGTGGTTTGGCAGTGAAGTTGGGGGGGACTTCCCGGATACAGGCTCAACACCCGGTGTGCCCAAGCTTGCCGTCTTTCCCAACGTGCGACCGCGGAGTTCGGGCTTGGAGATAGGCAAGGACGCGCTCGATGTGAGCTCTACTGCCCTCGTGGACGATCCCGCGGAACAGATCGCGGATGCGCTCGAGGTTTTTGTGAGCGGGCGTGCACATAGATTGTTGGTGTCCAAGCTTGTGCGACTATCAATGCCGCTCCGTCCCAGAGAGCGCTCCTTCTCCTTTGTCCGGGCGACCAATCGCTGTTTCTTTTTCGAATTCTCATCCAGCTGTCTGGACACGTCTTTGAGAAGCTCCATGAAAGCCACTGCCTCTGGCTCTTCGACGGGGTTTGTGTTTGAAGTGGATGGAAGGGATAAAGCTGTGGAGTGGGATGATGATCGTGATCGGGCAACACGCAGTGGCTGGTTCGCTGATGAGGTGGATGATGCGAGGGGTTTCCGTTGCCCTACGGAAACAGGTTTTGCACGCCTCGAGATGGAAGGTTCTGAGGCGCGGAAGGACGAGGAGACAGAGGAGGTGCTTCCAGACAGCGGAAGGAGATAAGACGGGTCTACAGAGTTATTGGTAGTGGGATGCCACGAAGACGCGATGGAAGCGGAGAGCGATGTAGACTTTGCCGCGGATGCGAGTGGATATGTCCATGAGGTGGGCTCATGAACTGGTGTGGATGGTCTCGCTACGCGAATAATGTCAGTCTCGTCGACGCGTCAGGTGTGGCACTCACTTTTCTTTTCGCGTTCTGCCTCCTTCATGAGGGCCTGCAAAGCTGGGTTTGGGCTCTGTGATGCAACCCATCTGACGCCGTCTTGGGACTGCCCCAAGTCCTGGCTAGTGTCCATTAGCATGGAGATGTCGATGAGGGTGTCCATGATGCCTTGTCCTTTGATCTTGAAGACGGTCTGCTAATTCATTCATTTCAAGTTGAAAGTGGCGAATTGACCCTGCATCGCTGTCACGTGGTGCCTTGAATATTTAATCCCTTCCCTCCAACGCTCACATGCAACATGGCTACCCTCGTCCGTACGCGTCCTCATAACCGCGTCGACGTACACGACGACCTCCAGAGCACTGTTCCAAGCCCATTCCCAACTCATCGCTTCCAGGAACTCAACGACGATGTCCTCGACGAGCTTGCTGCAGAGCCTGTCGACCGTGATGACGCCCATGCTGCACGGGTGAGTCACTTCACCCAGACACCCATCCTTATTGATATCCTCCCAGGTTGCAGAGTGCCATAATGATATCCAGACATCCGTCGTTGCCGTTCAGCATTCTTGCTTGATGACTCTCACAAACATCTTGTCCCCCATGAATCTACACGCCGACGACGCTGAGTACCTCTCCTCGCCAAACAGTGCCGACATCCCCTTCGACCAGATTCTCGCTGAGACTCCCCTTTCTTGCCTCGTACACGTCCTTCATACCCGTGTTCATGATCGCCGCGATCAACTTCCCGGCGATGCTACTCTCCTCTCCCAGTTACAGGAACTCGTCGACGCAATCACCCCCACCTTGGACAGACGAGACGCTTACCTTGCGCAAGCCATTGTTGCACTTCTCCTTGACCTCGAACAGCTCCCTGCTTCTCTTGCTCTAACCTCTGCTCAGCTCGTTTCCCACTCGGATGCTTCTCAGCGCGATGAAAACAGCGGCGAGCCGCCTTCGAGGTCGCCATACGCAACCATTGCCTCTCTTCAGCGTCAATTGTCCTCCTTGCAACCCTCTGTCGCGTCTACTTCCTCGGGGTCTCAGCCGACACCGATGGAGAGTGTACAAATTGCTCTCCTCTGGGCGCGTATCGATGAGCAACTCGAGAACGTCGTGTCCCTCTGCAAAGCTCGCTCATCTTCACCCTCGCAGAACGATATGGCTCAGAGCTGGGATAAGGTCGAGCAATCCTTGGAGGATGCCCTTCCACCTGAATATGACTCTGAGTATCATCACCACTACCCGCGTGAGCGTCCACCTTCATACGTCGCGGAAGGACATCTCTACTCGTCTACTGAAGAAAGACAAACCGACAAGAACTGTTCCGCTGAACAGTACCCTCTAGAAAAGGTCTCCCCGCGTGCGTCGACCTCAGGGACGGAAATGACGACGGAACGCGGCGTTTCCAATCCACTCGACCTCGATAACATCACCCATGCCATCGAGAGACTCTATGTCGCCGCGCCACGGTTGGCAAATCAGCGTGTAGAACTCCGGAGAGACAAGATCATACAATTGGAACAAGCAAAGGAGGGAAAGGGTAAATCCCCCACTCACGCAGATGTTGCTGATCCAGAACTCGACAAGATGCTCGACCTGTTGGGTCGAGCGTCGGCGAGGGAGATTCCAGACCAAAGCGTGGTCATTGATCCACACCGCCTAGGGCGTGGAAAAGGTACAGCGGAAATTGAAGAACAGGTAGGCAGTTCGTTGTTACTGATCGGTGATCCTTGGAGAGTAATTCCTTTCAGCGCAGGAAATATCTAGAACACCTCGTGCATCGCACATATGCTGGGAGGTTGCATAGCCAGGATGCTGTGCCATCACTTGGCAGTACTTCCTCACCTCCCTCCACTGCGGCACAAGTGACGGACGGGGAGCCAACTCCTGAGGAACAGGGAGGGTCTCGAGATGGAAAGCGAGCGTCCTACCTCGCTGCGCCGAAATCTGACTCCACGCTTGAACCGCCATCAGAGAGACGGAACAGGAGTCTTTCGGCCCCCCATCTTGCTTGGTTGAGACCCAAGGATAAATCCGGGGGCGCCATTGCAGCGAAGGACAACGTGGGTTCTTTGACGAGGACTATGTCTTCGGACCCCAAGACTCTGCCAGCCTCGGTTACGCCCAAGGCTGTTCGAAGCTTCTCAGGGAGATTACGCGGCGCAAGCAAGAGCCGACCACCATCCACTGGTGGAGAGGATGTGAACTATGGTGCGTCTTTCCTGAACCACAATCATAGGGATAACCTCAAAATGTCATGTTCGGTAGGTGCGCTTCATATCGCGTATGTGGCTGAGCACCACGAGACGCTCAAGCACGTCCTTCTTTTCATGGCTTATGCATCTCCTTCGAGTGCAACGCCTGCTGGTGTACCTATGGCCGAGGTGCTTCCCAGTACCTCCAGCGGAACATACGGGGACTGTCTATTCCTCAGGCTGGCTGGTACGCCCTCTCCACCCCTCGCGCTTCCCGTTCCTGTCGTTCCAGGCTCTAAGACGGTTCTCAGTCGGAGTGGTCATTGGGAGGTCAAGGCCAGTTGCTACCACAGCGGTGTTCCACCCAAGGAAAGCGAGGACGTGGCTCTTCTCCCAGCGTCCGAACTCACCTCATTGTCTCCATCGTCGTACACGTGCTCGTCGTGTTCTCTTCCTCTCATCTCCGTTCCTCCTCCGCGGTATCGTGATTTGCCTTCGGAGCATTGGGAAGAACTCATCGACGCATGGATGTGTCATCCCGAAGGACAGACGCTCACGAAGACCGGGATGCATGGCGTTGAGGGAACCGGGAAGGGGAGCAATTTCGGGTTTTGGCCGACGCGTGACGAAGCTTTGGTGGGCGGTAGTTATGTGCTGTTCGATGCGGCAGCGGCGGTGGGCGGAAATATTAAGTCCGTAGAAGAGGTGAGTCATTATTCCGCCATGATTTTCTCCCCTATCTTGCTCTGTGTATTTGTGAGCATTTGAATGGGCGCTTAAGAAGACCATCGTCGTTCTTCCACCGACGTCCGCATTCTTATTCCTTTGAAGCCCTAGTTGGTTTCGGGGGAGTGAGACGTGGGTTTGGTTGATATAACGCGTCCAAGAGTAATTTGCTGCTCTTAAACAATCCTCTTTACCAAGGTCTGTGTGTTGGGGACTACAGAAGAGGGCACATTCCACTGGCCGTTTCTTTTTGGCGTCTTGTTCACGAAAGTCCCTTTCAGCGCAGCGGTAATACTCGTCTAGCACGCTGTTTATGTGGCGCCATCTTGGGCAGACAACATGACCGAAGACAGGAGGATGGCTCAGTTTTGCGGATGTACCGGTTGTTCAAGTACGCAATTCGTCCGATCAGTACGACGTCGCAGTGAGTGGTTTCGTGCTAGCATGGTGATTGGTTTGAACTTGCGGTTAGAGTACCCAAGATCCCGATGAGTGCATTCGTGTTGCATGACATGCTAGAGCATGTCCAAGCCCATGCAACATATCGATTCGTGCTGTCGGATGAAGAGGACGAAAAACCGAGACTTTTGGTAAGGCTGCTACGATTGGCTTTACAGAAGCTTATAGCGACCTAGATTTGGCTGTTTAAGCCTCGCCTACGGATATCATACATGCTTCCGGCGCCGACGTTGCTTCCTGAGAGCGGCACGATTGACGCCTCCAAGGTGTTGTACAAGATCCTCGGACCGACGACGGTTACGTCTGACCTAAAGGAGTGAGTCGTCATATCTGTTGCTGATTGCGATGCTGACGTGCAAGCGACGTAGCCTGCTGAACAAATACCCCGGATTCCCTCAGGCAGAGTACCTGTTCTACCCCATGGACGTGTGTCGGAAGTTGGCTGCGCTGTTGAAGGAGAGTACGGCGTCATACCCTGAGGACATGCGGACGATGACGGGCTTGGATGTGGGTTGGTTAACGATGACGTGAGGGTTGGCATGCTGGACATTTTTATATCAATGAGCATTTGGTTTTTCATCATGGCTCGTATACTTTTTTCGTTGGGATCCTGTAGTACTAGCCGGAATGTCACGTGCATATTTGGACAAGTGCGGTGACACTGCCGAGTTTGGAAGGTCAATGAAGTCGACGAGGACACGTCCAAGGTCATCATCGTCACTCCATGTCCTCTCAGCCCCCATCCCGTCCTTTCTCGCCCGCCGTCGTGCACAACGGCACCCGCACCTCCACGGACAGCGAACCAAGCACCAGCGCGTCCCTAGTCAACGGCATGCCCCACCACGATTCGGATGATGGTGACCACGACCAAGACCCGGACACGGACCCCCTCGAGCGGCTCCAACGCCAACTGGCGCGCGAGCGCGCCGAAAAAGAAGATCTTGCCACCCAATACCGCAACCTCCTTGCCAAACTGACGACCATGCGTACCACGCTTGGCAACAAGCTCAAGCAAGACGCCGTACGTCGTCCCCTCTCTTTCACCCTCCCCTCTTATGTCTCACCTGCTCACCCGGGCAGGAAGAACTCGATCGGAGGGAAATTGAGGTGCAGACGTTGACAGCGCAAACCGAGGACCTGCGCGTGACGGTGGAGACGCTCAAGATGGAGCTGGTAGCGTCGCATGCCGAGACGGAGCGGATCGCGCGCGAGATGGATTTGTTGAGGAGTCGGGATTTGAGCGAGAGCGTGGCGAGCGAGCGGGAGTTGAGGGAGACGTTGGGAGAGCTGGAACGGTGTCGGTTGGAGAGGGATGAATGGGAGAGGGGGGCGATGCAGGAGCGGTTGTCGGTGGAGGAGGCAAGGGGGGTTGCGGAGACGTTGAGGAGGGAGTTGGAGGCCGAACGGGAAACGAGGTGGAGGGAAAAGGGGGAGTTGGACGCGGCGAGGGAGACTGCTGCGAATTTGCAGTCGGTGCTCGAGGATTTCCAGACAGGTGGGTGTGTGGTGTCACGGGATATGAAGGGGTGTTGACGCGCGTTAGCGAGGGAACGTGAACTCGATCAAGCGGTCAAGGATTATAGGACGCAGGTCGACGACCTCACGCTGTCACTAGCGGATTACAAACGACGTGCACTCGATGCTGAGGTGTGCCTTGACCTTTCGACGTTGTTTCGCTGGTCCGTTTCTCATTCCTGACGCAGCTTCAATTAGAAGAGAACAAGAGTAATGCATCGCGGACGTCGGAATTGGAACAGGAGGTCAAGGAGAAGAATCTCCTCATTGGAAAGCTACGGCATGAAGGTTCTTCAGTTCCTTTCATATTAACGACGTGTCCTCGACTAAATCCTGGCTCTAATAGCCGTCATCATGAATGAACATCTTATCGAAGCCCTCCGCCGTCTTCGGAAATCATCGTCTGATACCAATGTTGACCGTCGACTAGTCACCAACGTCCTGATCTCGTTCCTGTCCACTCCTCGTACTGATCCGAAGAGATTCGAGATGTTGGGGTTACTCGGAACTATTCTTGGTTGGGGGGACGCGGAGAAGGAGAAAGCCGGTCTGATTCGGGGTTTGGGAACAGGACCCACTGGCGCAACCGGGAACGGGCCTTCAGGAGGGAGTGGGCTGTTTTGGGGGAGGAGCATCAATGGGACAGAATCACCAAGTAAGAGTAAGAACATGGAACTGGAGAAGACGGACGAGACAGAGGTATGCCATGTCTGTCTCTTGATTCTTAACGCGCTTTTACAACTGTTTCGCCAGTCGTTCTCCCGTCTTTGGGTGGAGTTCTTGCTTACAGAAGCGAATCAAGGCGAGTCCCAGTCCCAATCTGGGTTACTACAGACTCCATCGCCGTCCAAACCTTTGTCGCATACCTCCATGCCCAATAGTCCGCTACATTCGCCCAGCCGTATGATCCCATCTCCCAATGGAAAACTTTCACCGACGGGACCGAAAGGCAGCACGCGACGGTTAGGCACTTGGACGCCTCTCGGTGGTGATGCAATGATAAGCTCGCCCAATCTGAATCTCGCTCCCCCACCGTCGCGGAAGGGCAAGGAGAAGGAAGTTGTACCATAGCCCGCGACGTGCAAAAGGGTTGTGGCGTACGATACCAGGCAGCCTGAGTGGCGCTTTCGTGCCACGCGATCATCGGTCATCCGGCGAACGTGCCAGGACGAACGTGCCAGGACATATGAGCACGCTGGTTTCCGCCGTGCGTTTTTTACATTTATTTAGTTGGTCATGTACATGTTTGATATCATCGACGCATGTTTTTAGCACATCAGGTGGACAATGACACTCGTTTTGCATGGACGGTCGCACCGCGCCGCCGCATTGATGGCTCCGACGAGTCTGCGAGCGCGCATCGACGTTACCGTGTGCTTCATGTGGATGGCCTTTTGAACGAGTCCGTGGATTAGTACACGTTCACTCTTTTATCCGACTTCTCGGAGGATCATTGATTTATTACCCACACGTTGATAGATTTAAACTCCCCAGAACAGAAGTCAGATCCGAAACCAGAGGTCCTGACCTAACCCAAAACTTGAGCACTCATCGTCGTGTCATGGATGATCGAGCGGTAGTAGGTTGCTGAGCTATCGCTTCAGACAAGTTAGCCGAAGGAAAACCAAGGTATTGCTAACCTTTGCTTAGAAGGTTGCTGAATAACTCGGCACTGCATAATTCTCTGCCGCAGCGAATGGTCAAAGGACTAGTGACCTCTGACTGTAGATGGAGACCGCACGACATGATAAATAAATAAATATTACAGTTTTAAGTTGTTACACCGTGCTACTAGTAATACATGATATCGTGGACCTATGACCATTCCCCATTCACTAAACGAAGCCGTGCCCCGAAAGCATCTACGTATATGAGGCTAGAGCCGGGACGAAATCTGTCCTGCAGGAGTGGTCGAACCTCTGCCAGTGAAGGCAACATCGTTGGTGTAGGAGTCGGACTATGGACAGAGACTATCAGCCTCAATCTTCGCAATCTTGCGAAATGGCTCAGGCTCGAGTGCATAACGTCTAATGCCACGGAAAGGATCTGTGCGATGACCGAACGAGTGTGAGGAAAGTACCAAATAAACATAGTCAACAGAGTTAACTTACCCGCAAGTATGGGTCACTGTCAGATTGGGAGGTGAGAACCTCGAACGTGAGCGAACGAAGGTTTCCGACGCGCGAATTAAGAGTACTAAAGATGTTTTGAAAGTGGATTTCTGTCCCTCCGCCTCGAAGGTCAACTGGAAACCCCAGTTCCTTGATACTAGAGCGGCTGGAAGCCAGTGTCTGTGCGAGGATCCAGTGGGCGCTCGTGAGGCCCAAGTCCGGGTCGTACATCTCTTGGCCCTTGACGAGCAATGCTCTAAGAGGTGAATCCGGGAACCAAACGATTTGTGTGAACATCCGGTGATCTATGGTAAGAGCGCGTAGTTTCGGAGCATCTGCGGACGCAAGGAACCAGAAATGGCCGGCGGAGCTAGTCACTGCGAGGGAGGATATCCGTAGCTCGATCCTCTTAGGTGTCGCAGCAGAGCTCAAACTCAACATGCATAAATTGATGCACAGTTTATTGAGGGAGTTTAACTTGGAGATGGCATGCAGGTCGTCGTCGCTCACGGTGCAAGCGAAAAGGATGAGTTGGCGGATATTTGTCAGGCGTAACATCGAGTTCATATCTTTTCTTGGGATGGAGCCTGTGCTCAACTGGGGTGTTTCGTCGACGACAAGGCGTGTGTTGTCGAGGCGGAGGACTTGCACATGCTGGCAGAGTGAGAGCGCAAGTGGCTGTTTTGCAGTGATCTGTGAGAGCAACGCATCCCCGTTGGAGGGAAGATCATGGGGACCATACAGCCACTGTGGAACACCAGGGCAATGATACTTTGATCGAACATGGGTGAATAATCGAGGGAGGATGACGTTGGCGAAGGCTTTGCAAACGAGGGAAACTCTTGCGAGCGTTCGGCCTTGTTCTCGCGTCAGCCATCCACGAGGCGGGGAAAGGTATGCGAGTATCTCGATGTATATCTCATTCGGTATGATACGCAATATTTGATCAGCGCGGCGTCGGTCAGCGGCTGTTGGAGGATGGGACAAAAGGTGAGTTGATGGCCAGAGGAAGATAAGTAGAACAGGCTTACTCAAGGGCCCATAGAGCGACATGTTGTTGTAAAGCAGTTGCGGCTTGGGACATGGGGGACGTCCGATATTTATTGGCGTCTAGGCCTATTGTCTTTCAAATAGGAAAGCAACCCACGAAGTAGCATTGCTTGTACCGCGTCGGTCCGCACCGAGTGTATAACTCGACGCTTTGATCTCCACATTTGCTTTGCGTCGAATTTTCAATTCCACTTGTGCGGAGGACACACAAAGGCCGCGTGGGCTAACATGTCACTTACGTCCCGCTAGCTCTCGTTGCAACGTCCTGCTCAGGATAAGAGTAAGTAATGGGCGTGCACTGATGCTCATTTTACTTCCCATTAGCGCTATCATTCTCAGGCCTACGTCAGCAGTGGACGGAGTTACGCTTATTGCGCACGGTTCTTTCTTGCGCCAATTGCTCCATGTACTAAAGATCATGTTAGCGAACTTGAAAGATAAAACTTAAGAAAGTGACAAATTCACCGTGGCTCTACCGTGGATGTGGAGGTGACGTCATAATTGGTCAATGAAATATCCGGCCCGGCGCAAGTGTCATTGTCTTAGCAAGTAATGTCCACAGGCACACGTACGTCCATCACTCTCCTTCTTTCACTCGTGTGCATATCCGCTTGTGTAAGGTTGCTAACCTTTTGATCAAGTTCGCCGCGCGTCAGGTGTGAATGTACCCTTATTTTATTGAGTCGTCCATGTGGTTTGTGGTAAGTCGGGACATACTAGCAACAAAAGGGTCGACGGCGGAGTCACATCAAAGACCTCGAGCTTTGATGGCGGAACATGAATCCCTGCGGGATCTCGCATGCTGAAGGACGAAGGGTTTGTTAAACAAGATTCCGCTCGCACAGCGTTACTTACTATGTGTGATTGACTTGGTTCTCAAAGGTCTGTCACAGGTTCAAGTCTGCCAACTTGTACCTCTCCGACGATAGATGAAAGTCGATGTACCCAGCGCAAAACCGTTTGCTTTCTTCGCAAGCCACAAGGGACCCTTCCAGTATCTTCACGATCTTTTTGTAGTGATCAACCGCTGTCTCTGCCAGCTTCACGAAACTTTGCAAGTGCGTCTCCTTATCGCGAGCAGCCATAGTGGAGATCTGGTTGCCATTCTCACCCACGAGCTCTTCCTTGTAAAATGACAACACATCACTAGCACGAGCTTATCAGCAGATCATCAACTTAGCAAAAGGGACATACTTCACGTCAGTGATGAATAGCATGACCTCCGGGATTGCTTGAAGGTACTCTGTCAGTTCAATCTCGCGCGAGAATGCCATGTATGCAAAGCCATCCGCAAGGCCAGTCAGCTGGCGCAGATAGAGGGGGGTACCGTTGGGCCGTGCTCGTAATCTGACCATTCTTATTGTTGATTGTATGCTGTCAATGAACATGAAAGCCATACCTGCATATTTGCGGTCTCATATTCGACCAAGTTGGCGGTAACAAAGTTCAATGTCGAGGTCACTATCAGTTTTGAGGGGATGCAGAGAAATAGCGCTGGTGTCTGACGAAGGAGATCGGCGAACACATTAAGAGCAGGGTTCCCTTGTAGTTTCCCATCAATGAACCGGTCATTAAACAGATAGATTTGTGGGGAATTTCTGAAGGGAAGTGGAAGTATACTTCGTCGACATAAATGGTGCATGATGTGTAGAGCGCAAGCCATATCTGATTCGCACGCTGGCTGAGGTGTCTGCCAGCCGTTGCTGCATAGTGGAACCAGTGGATGGTTTCTCGAACAGTTTGAATCTGCGAGACGTCAGCAGAGGAAACTGCAGCAACCTCTACAGACTCACCTGATGAGAGTCAAGCAAAATTTTTTTTTTTTGACTCCATTTTTGTCCCGTTGGGGTGTATAGTACCCTATGTAGGACAGTACAATAGTCTAGGTAGTATTTGGGGGCATCCGTGCCCCCATCTGCGTCCCTTGACTGCTCGAATGCCCCAGTGAGCCAGTATAAGGCCCCCACCGGTCCCTTCCGTTCCCTCCAGAGGTTTTAGACGAGCCAGACTTTGAATCGGCGGCAACCTTCGGTGGTTACTTTCGCGATTTGTGCACACTGACTTATTATGTGGCAAACAAATGCTCGGCGCTGAAGTGACCAGGCATAGTTGGGAGTGGGGGGTCGTATAGAAGATGTCTAGTGAAGAAGAGTTTAGTGGCATTAGGTAGAGAGGAAGAGGTTTGTAGGTGTGTGGTGAGGCACGGCAAGGGTGGCGTTGCATGGTCGCCATCGTGAGTTCGTCTGGTTGGTGGTATATTTGATGTCCTCTGTAGTTGTGCCTTTCCTCTCCTTCTTCTTCTGATGTGACCCCTAGAGCAGTCCGTTGACCATGTGTAATGGTCAGACCGTCTGCCGCTTAACTGCTACACCTAAAGGTGATGATACTGAGTGATTACCACTCAGCATCCCAGATGGTACATATACTGATTATCCGGAATCAGGTAAAGCCTTACACCGTGTCCGTGATGTGAGCATATTTTGAAGTGTTTGGTGGTTTCAATGAACTTCAAGAGGTGGGGTATCACTTTCGAGTCCCCTAGTAGGTATGGCAGGACGAGGGCTTTTCTGCATAGTGTGTTTGTTAGTCTTTGTCTTTTGTGGGCATATCTAGGACACTCAAGGATGAAGTGTCTTGGGGTTTCTGGTAGGTTGCCGCAGTGCTGGCAATTAGGGGTGTCGGAGCGTCTGATACAGTGCAAATATATGTTGAGAGGGCAGTGGCCTGTGCGTAGCCATATTAGCCATGCTGTTTGTTTCCTTGTGATGGTCAGCGAGAGGTCTACGAACGAGCCAGATAACAGCTTAGCATCTATTCACGAGATGCATGTGTATTGTGGGGATTTGGTCCATGTGTGCTTCCATCACAACGTTTCCTGCTTTCGCTGTGCTTGTTTGAGTGCCGAAACGCTGAGTGGGAGTGGGCTGTCTCTCAGATATTTGGGTAGTTTGCGTCTGGGGGTGTTTTTTGCTGGATCTCTGGCCACTGCTTTCGCTTCCTCATCAGCTCTTTCATTCCCCATTATACCTTGGTGTCCCGCCAGCCAATGTATGTGAATATCCTCTTTGTGTAGATCGTGTTTCCTGATTGCAGTGCGGAGACTGTTGAGGAATTGGTCTATCAGGTAGTGGCCCGGTTTAGTGGTGAAAACATCACTGGATTTAATTGCGGCTTGGTTGTCCATAAAGAGGTGTACGGGAGTGGTTATGTCTCGTTCCGAATTTAACATGTGGGCTGCCAGTGTCAACCTGACTGCTTCCACCTCATATACGGTGTGTTCGTCCTTGGTCCCTAGATGGTAGCATAGTGTTTTGGGGTTTTGGTTGCTTGTGAACATGACTGCTGCCGCTCCTATCATTTCATCAACTCCCGAGCTGTCTGTGTAGATTCGAGTGCTGGTGTTGATCCGGTCATGTTCAGCTATTGATTTGTCCTTGGATGGGGCGATGTGGGTGTTTGCGGGATGGGATTCATTTGGTGGTCATTGGGCAGGGTGGATGGTTTCAATGTTTTCCGGGGATAGTTTGAACATTTGGGTGAGGTAGTGGAGAGAGGAGTGGTGTTGGCAGACAAATCTTTTTGAGGCGTGTTTCAATTTGTTGTGAATGGGATGGGTGGGTGGTGTGGCTGCTAGATGTAAGAGAGCGTGGTGGCATAGGTTGTGTATGCGTTGGGGGATTGGCATAAGTTTTGCGTGGGCCTCCAGTGCATCTGTTGTTGTTGAGCGTAGGGCTCCTGTGATTCCTAATAGGGCCATACGCTGGACCATGTTGAGTTTCTTCGTGATCTGTAATGAGCCGTTTTGGGGTGTGTTGTTGGCATTTCCTTGATACAGGGGGGTGCACCACACATTGACTGCGTATAGAATCTTAGGCAGAGCCACTGAGATGTATAGCTTATGCATGAGTGTCAGTGGGAGTTCCTTCTTCGTTCTAGAGAGTCTACGTAGCTGAGCAACATATGCCACCCCTTTTCCGATTGCATAGTTGGCATGGTCGTTCCATCTTAGTTCATCGTCAACTATAACTCCGGAATTTGTGGGATTTAACTGGGTGGATGGTTGTGTTGTGTGTTTGGAGGGGGGGGGTGTTCCTTGCTTTGGTTCCTAGAGCAGTCTATTAGTGTGAATTTGGATGTTTCGAATTTAGAGTTATGGGCAGACGACCAAGCATAACCTCCTTTTCATCGTTCAAGCATTTCTTTGAGTATGGTGTGAGTTTCTGTGAAGTTGGCCCTGATTGCTATGAATGCCATGTCGTCCATGAAGGCTAGGGTGAGCTCCTTGTTTCCTTTCGCAACATCGATGAGGTTTGAGTTATATATGAGATTACCATCGATAGTGGGTCTCCCTGGCCAATTCTGTTAGTGATCGATATCCATTCAGAGGTAAAACCGTCAAACAAAAGTCTGGTGTGCCGACCAGTGAGTATGCATTGTGTGAATAGTATCAGTTCTTCTGGGGTTTTTCGGGAGCGCATGTTGTGTAGTAGCATGTTGGTCACTGCGTTTGGAAACGCTCCTTTGATATCTAGGAATAGAACGGATACCACCTTCTTGGTGTGCCAGGCGTCCTTTATGGTCGCTTCTAGTAGGTGGAGGGAATCGGTTGTGGATCGGCCTGGTTGTCCGCCGAAGTGAGTAGAGGGAAGTAGGTGGTGCAATTCGAGTAGGAAGGAGAGTTGGTCAGCCACAATAGACGTAAGGAGTTTACTGGTAGTGTTTAGGAGGGCTATTGTGTTACAAACGTACTTTTTCCAACGACATTCAGTCCTCATGATCACTTCTATCCTTAACAACTTTCGTCGCTCTCCAACTTCATGTCTTTCAAATCACGTGACTTGCTGACTAAGCAGGTCTAGACTCTTATCTCTTATCTATGACATCATACCTCATGACAAACACATGTTCTCTTATCATCCAATAGCGTATGTCTCTCTTATCTCTGCTTACTCATGCTTCTCTATCAGCCAATGGCCTTATTCCCTCTTATCTCTTACATAGTCTTATGTACAAATAGTTACAAACACCTGTATAGTATATATAGAGTGAATGAATCGCCCAAGGAACTTCAGTAAAGTTCTCTTGTGTTTTCCCCTTCATCGCTACCTAGGACAAGCTACTTGGATCTTTTCTCATTGTTACCATTCACTCCCCTTCACAGCAATTCTAGATCCCTGGTGGGTTTAGGGTTGTTTCAGTGGTGATATATTTGTTAGCGATCCAGATTTCTTCTCCCTGGAGTTCTTCTAACCAGTTTTCCCAGTGTTCCTTTTTCATTCTTTTTATGGCCTTGGTATAACGGTTGCGGTGTAGGCGGTGTTCTTCATGGGAGGGGTGGTCTGGGTATTCCCTCATTTTGTATGAGTGTTTTGCCATTTTCTTGACTTCCCGTCTCATGTCACGTAGTTCTCATGTCCACCATCTCTTGGAGTGTGGGCAGGGGTTCGTGTGTGGTACATGATTTTCGATGGTGAGAGTGATGGCGGTGGCGAGAAGTTGTGCCGTACATTGGAAGTCAGCTTCAGAGATGATTGGTATGTTGGTCGGGATATCGTTTAGATGCGCTTGGAGTGTCTTGTTGAATTCCTTCCATTTGACGTCCTTGTAGTTGCAGGTGGGTGTCCATGTGGTGTGGGGGACATTGAGGTCAAGGACTGTGAGAATTGGTACGTGGTCTGTGCATGGTCCTCGTGACGATGGATCTGTGTAGCAGTGTAGTATAGACTCAGCTGTATTGTCCATACAGAATACATTGTCTGGGCATGTCCAGTTTTTTGTAGCTAGGGCCTGTAGGATGGGCGTTCCTTTGGATAGAGTAACGATCATGCCATATTCGACAATGAGTTTGATGAGGGGTTCAGCCGCATTGAGGTAGGTTTGTGTTATTAGGTGAGTGTTACGCTAAGCGTAGGACCAAAGTCTCGTCCTAGCTTCTGGCAACTCAGAACTAAGGGAAGAGCTCGAGGAGGCGTTGAGATGGGTCTTTAGGGACTCAGAACTGAATCACACTAGGAGTGAGACTAGAATCCTACACTTGTGGTGTGTAGAATTAGCTGGGGTGCTACTATACATGTGAGGGGTATTTATACTGTCTACTCGGACAAGTATAGTAATGCTACAAAAGGAGTCCATGCATCCATTCGGGAAGACTCGGAAGGAGTCAGAGATGTGCTATCTACAAGGGTGAGTCATACGGTCGAAAGAGGAAAGCAGTATGACTTGGTCAAGAGGAAGATATGTTGTTTGTACGACAACGGCAGGAGGGAATGTCCCGAATAGGTAACTAGGAAGAGAGTTATTGATCTGAGGAAGGCGAAGAATCAATAACGACCAAAAGGAATGAAAGGATCAAACATGACCCGATCAGGATTGTCCGAGACAATGGTATCAGTGATGGGATCATTGGATCACATCAGGGTATCCTGTCCCAAAGTGGAATGTCTGTGGATAAGGGAATGAGTCACTGATAACGTCAATGACTTGATCGGTGTGTATATGAAATATACTAAATGAAGTGTTGTCCCATTCTGGACGAACAGCCTTCATGCGTCAGGGTCAATCGAGGAACTCATGATTGGAGTTCTAATATCTCCGGGGGATGGAAGTCTATCGTAAATGAGTCCTAAGATTAGCTGAACGGCTAATCCTGAGTCTAAAGAAAGAAAACGAAGGGGGTGCTTTTGTGCGCACGTCCCGTCCTATATCCTTTGGCTTATGCGCGGTTCCAGTTCCGTTCTAACCATAGAAAACTGTAACAGTGAGGGTTTCATTCATCTTCCCATAGTTGATGGTGTCTGTTGAAGTCGCTGAGCCAGATCATATGACTTTCATCGTTTGGACAGACTGACCTGATATTATTTTCCAGGAATGTTTCAATTGCTTCAATGGTGTCGTTGTTTTTGCAGTTGTTGTAAATGTTGAAGACAGTACAGGTCCTGAAGGGTCCGGTGAGTTGTATGACTACTATGTCAGGAGAGGGGAAGGGGATTTGTATCCAGGCATTTGTACTCGTTTTCTTGGAGATAAGGGTGACCGCACAATATCTTTTTTCAGAGGTGTAGTGGGTGGTGGGGTAGACTGCGTGAAAAAGCGGGTTAGAAGGTGTGTTTCCATACAAGTTAAAGGAAGGTTCTTGTATAGCTACTATGTCCCATTCTTCGTTGGTGGTGTTGTTTAGTAGCGAGTGCTGGGCTGTGAATGATTTGTTAAGGTTTTGTTGCCATATTCTCAGTCGTGTGGGTTCCGTTCAGGCGTCATTCATTGGGGGGGGGGTGGGGGGGTCAGGTCTGATGTCTGAGCGTGTGTTTTGGCGATTTGGTGGCGCAGGGGAGGTCGGGAGGGTGGTGGGTGTCAGGGTTGAGAGAGGAGAGAGGGAGAAATGTTGTTGGGGAAGGTGGTGGGTGGTGGGTTTGATGTCATTCCTCGTTGGGGTACAGAGTCGAGGGTTGTTTGGTACATGGTTGTGGTTTGGGGTGGGTGTGTGGTTCGTTTGTTGCGGGTATGTGGGGCTTGGTTTGAGGCTGGTTTAGGGGGCAGCATGACATGCGTCCAGGGCTCGGATGTTGGGTAGTAGGGCATGATGTTTTCTGGGTATTTAGCATTGAATTCCGTGCATTTGTTGGCATAGGTGGGGCATTGAGATTCATCGCTGGAGTGGCCTTTGGTGTCGCAGTTGATGCAATAGTGTGTTTGTTCCTGGTAGGTGCTAGTACGGTAGTGGCCGGCGCATTTAGTGCATGTGTCATCCTTTGCGTTACAGTTTTTGGCCATGTGTCCCTGTTACGGATTTCTGCGGTTTGCAACAGAAACCGGGATCATACACTAAGCCCTTGTAAGACGGTAGCCCGCACATATGAATGGGGCTATTTTTGTTTCTTTTTGATTCATTTCATCAAGGATTAGCCATTTGATAATGCTTTTCAGACACTTATGGATTAGCTCTTTATTTCGCTAATCACGGACATCCGGCTATACTTACGATAGCCTTTCAGACTTCCTTCCCCTGGGGATATTAGGACTCCGCTCATGGATCCTCAAATAGACCCTGACGCATGGAGGCTGTGTATCCCGATCGGATCTCACTCCATTTGGTATTGCCTTTTACACGCTAGCAGCACTCCGTTATGTGTCTGACATGCAACGCATCTTCTTGTTACACGCTACGCGTCGGTCCATGATACGTGACATGCGCCCCTTCCTTATTCGTGCATGTGTCTTTCCTTTTACATGCTAACACGCGGCTTTCCTTTTATGCGTACGCATTCGCATTCCTTCCTATTTCGGAGTACCCCTCCCGCCAAGCCATATGCTCGACTGTACTGTACTGAGCGGTCTCCTCCCCTTTCAGACAGATGACTCTACAGTTATCTCGATACATCCCCTTACGGGATATATCCACATATGGACACTGGACTTGTAGACAGTATAAATACCTGTCTCTCATATTGTAGCTCCCCAGCTAATTCTACACACTTCTGCCTGGATTGTGGTTCCTTCAAGTGTGATCTCTGAGCTAGAGACCCCTTGTCGTATTCGACTTCAACGCTCTTCAAGTCTTTCGCTCAGTCTTTCTGTCACCATTGCTTGGTCAAGTTCCTCAGTCCATCACACTTGTGTAACAGTCCCCAGCCTTGGCATTTGATGCATTGGATGGGGTTGCATTTCTCTTTTTTGGGATGGAGTTTCTCTTTTCTGACGTACAGTCCATCACGTATTAGGATGTGTTGTGATACGATGGCCACAGTACATGGGTCGCTCGACTAACGGCACTCTGAGTGATAGCTAACCCAACCACAAGAAGGATAGAACGATAGTATTGCCTTCGGATACCGATAGGCGTAGGGGACGAGAGAACAGACAAGGAACAGCTTAGTCAACTAACCAATGCACTATGGGGTGAATCACAGTTATTGATAGGACTGGGGACTATCGAAGTACATGGAAGCCTTATACACGGTAAGCTACCACTTGTTACGGATTTCCCAATAGACGATTGGCTGTTGGCGACGCCTCTTGAAGGCGACGGCAATGGCACGTTTTCTTTTTCTTTTACTCCTTATGATACTCCTTTACGCGACGGCTTTCCCGTCCTAGACTCTTACTTTACGTGGCCCGATGTGGACCACTCTATCCCTTCTTCGATGACGGGTGGCTGGTTCGAGAGCAATCCTGATCAGTGGCTCTGATTCCAGAAGCGGCTCTCCGCTTCTCCTTATGGGTACCGCGGATTCCTTCCTTCCGCTCCGCGGATCTCCACTTTACCTTTTACGTATGCTTCCTATTTCGTACGCGGCTCTC
>JBBPNX010000405.1:0-20886 GCA_038091155.1 Harrya chromipes | reverse complement strand
TATGTCTTTGCTGGTGCACGTAAAAGACGTTCGCGTAGGTCGAGTGTCGTGTCTTCGCCGACGACCAGGAGGTAGAGAAGCAACGTCGCGTGATTGATTAATTGCACCGTTCTACTCCCCTGGAATCAGCTAAAGAGTTCAGTTCAAAGACAGATCAAGAACCTCGTAGCAGCCTGCGGATCGTTGAAGATTACTCTATCTTCGTCCCAAATCGGTGTAACCAGATGATAGAGGAAAACAACAATCGACGGGATTAGCTCTTGAGATTCGACCAGAAGCGTATATGCGTCGGGGTGTGCGTTTGAAAGCTTGCCGAAGAACATGACGATACGACCCTTCAGCTCATCTGCCTGAGATAGATTGAGGTGAGAAACATGCGGTCACAATGTTAAACGGTCCCACCTCCGGTCCTCGACGGCTGGTATCGGTTAACAGAGAGCACGCGAGAGCGATCTGTGGATGATGCACGTGGTCGGGTTCCGCATTATTTCCGGTCCGCTCGCTGGCAGGATACGACAGCAGCGAGCGAAAGAGGTTCGGTCCTGGAATCATATTGACTGGGTGGCTGCTAAAATGGCATGGATCATACTTGTCGACACCCACACGAGTTTCCGCATGCCCTGGACGAGGAACCACTGGGGACGGTTGGGGTGTACCAACGTCGTGAACAAGGATGGTAAGCTAGGATACGCGTTCCATCTGGGATTTTGATTAGTCAGTCGCACACGGGTCTTCTGTAAAAGGCTTACATGTCTTCGAGGTCATCGGGAATCCAACACACGAGGGCCTCATAAAGAGATAGAGTCTCTTGCGCAAGCAAACGAAGCTCACGAGGTTCATTTCCGGTTGTCACATCAAGCTCTTGGAGCTGATCCTGCATGATATTATGCAGCACTCGCAACAATCGTGCTGTCTCATCGTGGTCTCCAACGGGCTGCGATAACAAAAATGCACAGATCGACGGCACCATGTATGCCAGTTCGGTAAGTAAATTCAGAACGGCAGCTAGAGGGAGAATCTGCAGAGACTAAGCAAAAGGCCCGACGTGCCAAAAAAAAACAAAGGGAGCAAACCAAATTATTCTTTGCTAGTAACTCGGTGATCTCACATAGTGCACAACAGATGATCTGGGCCAAATGACCGAAGTCCCTCTCAGGATCGGCCGGAATCCCTCCCAGAGTATCAAGTATCCGCATCAGCGCAGCACCGTAGGACCGGACTTGACCTGTGTCTGCCGGAGACGCACATAAAAGTGACTGCAAAGTCGGGAGCTCTGATCCCTGCAGTCTATGCGTCTGCATGATATCATGAAGCTATTGGATATGTCAACTTCGAGAAGATTCTTGAAAATGAGAAACACCAACCAAGAGATTCGGACTAGGAAGAGTCAGGACAACAGCATTTTCTTGAGTAGAGAGGGTCATGACTGGAGTCCCTTCATCCAACATTTGAACATCGTTGACACCAACATCAACCTGAGGTATGATATCCTCTACAAGATCTCCAACATCCATCTGAGTACCAAACACATTAGGCTGAGGAAAATGACTACTCGACCCTGGAGCCACCGGACTGGCGCTTGGAATGACGGGGGACGCGTGCTAGGGAATGACACCGTTATATTCACTATCACAAGGAAGTGAGTTGAACTCACCAGAGCATTGAATGAGGCGGTCTCCTTTCCTTTCCGGCCCATCATGGATTGCGAACGCGGAAGGCCAGCCTGAAATCCCGAGGGGAGATGTCGCGTCTCTAGCGTAGGGGTTTTCTTTGGCCCCTCAAAGTCTGATATGACACCAAAGCGAGGACGACGAGGTGTTTCTGGAACTGGCCGAGAAGGACCAGCAGAATTCCACTGGTTTGGTCTCTGCCTCTGAGATGGCATGGGTTCCGTTCTCTGCGAACTGTCATTCTTGGGGAAATGAGATACAGGCTGCTTTCGCGAAATCTCTTCATGGCGCTGGAGAATACTTTATCAGTCACCCGAGGATTTATACATCTTCCTTACCCTAAATGTTATTTCCGTCTTCCAACGTTCTTTATCTGCTTCGTACTGCTTTTGCAACGAAAGGTGTTTAGCATCAATTTCTCCCTTTGTGGCCTTGAGCTTCGTGAGCTGGGCTAGATGCTCTTGGGCCGTCTATATGAACCCGAGGTTCGTTATGGAGTATCCCCGCAGAAAACGGGCACATGTACCTTTTCCATACGTTTTCTGAGAATCGTTGCCTCTCCGTCCTTGGCAAACTTGACAGCCTCGTATGCAGCATCTTTCTCGCGGATGACTTCGTCCCTCTTACGAATCTAAGGAACTCTTCAGCCCACATTCAACCCAGCCATATGTTGTACGAATGCCATACCTCCTCCATCAACTGTTCGACAGTAACGCCAGAGGCAGCCGCTGGTGAACCGTTCCTATTGACGAGCTGGATGATAGGTCCTGTTGATTGCGTCCGAGATACATCCTGCGACGAAACAGGCAACTGAACGCTCCGTATGACAGAGGGTGGACGAGAAACGACCGGAGTTGCTCCTTGGGGAGGACCAGTCCGTGAGGTACTGCGCACGACAGGTCCAGATCCTCGAGATCGAGGCGCAGTCGCGGAGGGTCTGGCAGGCATCCCTGGAGCGATCCCAGACCGACTGGGCGGCGCCGATGCGCGGGTCTGCTTATCCTGCAGACCATAGGTACCATCCTGCCGAATGGACACGTCGGGCAGGTCGTCCATGTCGTCCAACGTGTCCGTGCGCTGAGTCGGCTTGCTGACCGGGGGACGCTGCCATGCTCCCGTCTTTTGGCGTTTGACTGGCGGCCCGACGCTTTGTTGAGCTTGGGTGTTGCCAGTGGTGAGGCGTTTGAATTTGGACTCCTCCTCATCGAGAATGGCGAGCGTTTTGGCGTCGAGTATCAAGTCGTCATTCGTGAAGTAATCGTCAGAATCTTGCATGGAGACAGTCCACTGGGATTCACGAGGTTGACGCGACTTGCGCGTCGACTGCTAGTGCCCGGATTCTTCGTCAGAGAAGGGTTGGAAAAACAAGGATGATCGAATTGAAGTGGGCAAAGTCAGACGGAAACCCCACTTTTGTTGTGCTTCAAGATATATTACTAGTAGTACACAAGACGTATGTTACGCGCGCTTCCAATCTAACCATTCACCAAAAAGTATCGTAGCAGGCTCCGACGAGCTTCAAAAACATACGGATCATGCTACAGATTTCATCTAGTGCTTCCAGAAAACATGCAAGTCGTGTCAGGTGCTACAAACATGTTTCATTGCACCTATGACTAAAAAAAAATGCTGTCAAGCGTCGTCAAAGTACAGGAGTCGTCGAGGTCGTCAACGTGAATACTGAACCTGGAGGCGTGGCGATTGTAGACGAGGTAACGCCCAAGATGCCACGCCACCAAGTGACAGTGTGAGTCTTGACCGGAAGTGCGAAGCCGGGAAGTGGATGCGAAGAACCGCAGTGATCGCTACTGAGCGAAAAGGCTACTGTGATGCGCCGGCTTATTACAAGCCCGTGCCAGTGCAACGGATCATCGCTGTTAACCACTATAGCGAATTTTGATCGTATTGGTTCGGTTTCGGTTTTCCAAAGCTATCGTGTAAGGCGTTATTAAAGTGTCTTGGTAACTGGACGTCATAGGGAACTACCTTTTAACTCTTCAGCCTCTTGGTTCTGCTCGTAGTTCAAGACTAGGCGTTTCAAATGTTGCTGTTCCACCTTGTCCTGAAGTTGAGCCGAACGTGTGTGCACCGCGAGTGCAGATTCTGCAGGGATAGGCAAATATCGCATCTATCAAACAGGTTAGTACCAAACCTCACTTCAGCATTTAATTGATAGACAGACCTGTTGTCTGTTCCCTCGCTTCGTGATCACTGTGAAGTTCATCACAGGTTCGCCATTGGCTGTATCGCCCTCGCCATCAGCGTCTCCTTCATTATCATCCGTACGTTTCTTTCTGGCAGGTGCTAGTACAGCAGAGTCCCACCAAGCTGCCTTCTTATCGAGCTTCCTCGACTCGGCAGACGAATCCGTGATGATTTTGGCAAGTTCCTTCGTAAACTCTGCGTCAGCCTCTTCCGAAGGGCCAAGGTATTCTTGAGCGGAAAGCTTGACGACGGCTTCGGGCGACGGAGCACGATCCTCAGCCTATGCAAAGGTGTCATGTTCACTGTCTTTGTGGAGAGTCGTAAGACGATGCTTACTGCAGATTCTTGACCGGTTGTGTCGTCATCTTCTTCGTCGTCTCTTTGAGGTCGTTCTCCATCATCTTCGCCATCTTCGCCATCCTCACCACTATCACCCTCAGTCGTCACTGCGATACATACTGAGCCAAGGAATGAAAGATCATAAAGATTACTCACGTCCGGCATTTTGCATCGCAGCATTGAACATTTCATCGACTGCTGCGGCAGCTTCCTCGGTAGATTTCGGCATCGCTAATTTCGGTCGAACGGCCTGCGCGGTGGTGAGGTAATAATCGTGGAGATTACAAACTTGCCTTACATCGAGGGAATCTGACAACATGAAATCCACGTCCATGGACAGCTCGTCTTTACATAGGATATAATACTGAGGTTATTGTCAGTGTATCTGCAAGTTGAGCAGCGGAGACTGTTCACCTGAAAGAATGTCAAAAAGTTGTCCAACTTTCTTTTCTGACTGCCCCTGTCAAAACACATGCCGACGGTATCCAGCATTACGCAGACCAAGCGAACTCTGAAAAAGTCATCCGGCATATCGAGCGCGCAGGGCTGACGCGGCAATGGTTGACCGTCCGCTGCAAATAAATGTCAATGCAATCGATGGATTATGAATGCGGGTAGACTGACGATGTCCGAACGTTACAAGAGACCATAATGTGTCGAACACCAGGCTGGAACCCACCAGACGGTAGATGTACAATTCTCCGAGGTACTTCATCGATGCTATCCGTTGCTGGTTCGTGTTGTATACGTTCTGCTCTAGTCCCCGACGTATGTCCTCGAGTACCTGATCCACAACGGATATGACGAAAGCAGGGTGATAGCGCTGCAGATCGTAAGTCAACATCGCAAGCAAGCTGATATTGCTGTATTTGATTTTCCACGGCTTCGTGAAAACCTTGTGCAGCGAACGCTGTACAATGGAATCGTCCCAATCCAATTTACGAACCAGCTTGAGCACCTTATCGATGCTTTTCTTGGCAAGAACATCGTATATAAGGTGGCGAATGAAAAGTTCCATCGGAGTTCTTTCCTTTTCAATGCGCGGTGCACGCTCCGGGGGATTACACTGGATGGATGCTCAGTGTCTAATTCAATACGTTTTATGATTTCGAACCTGGTAGTAGGCATTCTCAAGCAAGAGAATTTGCCTCTGATCGAAATGCTGCATACTTTGTTTGCGTTTCATTAACTCGAGCTGGAAAAGAGTAAGTCGTGGATAGTGGTGTTAACCAAACACGCACCATGGTACCGAACCTCTGTCTGGTATCTTCACTCCGCAGAAGAAAACGTCCACATCCTTCAAGTAAGAGGGCCAAATTTTCTACGTTAGTGCCCGAGAAGTCATCGAGACAGACTTTGAACATGTGCAATATCAGGTGGGATGGTACGATGCCGAACTTCGTCAAGTTCGACAGAAAGACGACATTCTATTACGGGTTGGGTCAAGTAACATAGGCGTCACCAAACAGAACGACAAACCTTGATCCGTGTTTCGGCAAGTTCTTTGACAACGTTCTTTTTCCTTTGTAAGTACCGAAATTCCTCATCCAACTTGATACATTACATTGGTCAGCTTTTTCCGATACATGATAGCTGGACTCACAAAAGCCACCAGTTCCGATCCTATGTCTGACATGTACCTGCTTAGAGTGGCGACCAGCCTGGAGTAGTGGGGCAGAAGGTCGGTTCTATTCTTTGGAACGGTGGTCAAGAACTAGCCTACGCTTATTAAACTGTTCAAGAAAAATTTCATGGAATGAAAGCCCACTTTAATCAGTCTTTTTCTGGCAGCCTTGGAATTGAGGAACGCAAAGTCCACAGCGACTTGATCAATCATTGCTCGGTTAGTGGCATCAGGGAGGCGAGCCAAGAGGGCGGTGAGAAGTTGTGAAGGACCCTGTGGTGCAAGTTGAGGGGACTGCGAGGGAGTCGAAGGTTTGGGTGACGCTGGCGTAGGTGTGATCGTGCTGCAAGTCATCACAATATGATTCGAGCAGAGATTCATAGCTCGGCTCGGCTTACCCGTCTTCGTCGTCTGGGCTGTCTGTTTCGTCCCCGGACTGATGACCATTCCCGTTTGTATGTATGATCCCATTTGCCGTGAATCCCTCCAGTTCTTGTTCTAGTTTCTTTGCCTCCAGTTCGGCCTTTTCCTTCTCGGCCCTTTCTCTCTCCTCCTCCGCCGCCTTGTCGGTAGTTTCTTCCGATTCGATACCAAGAACACTCTTTGGAACGAAATCCTTTAGGTCTTGAATGTTCTCAAAATACTTCCGCTCTTCCTCGTTCTCCCATTTGCCACCAGATGCGAGCGACGTATCCTCCGAATCGTCCGCATGCACTCCACCGGAATTTGTCCCTATCTGAATCGAGTCCGACTTCTGAGAAGCAGTTGGAAGCGGAGGCATGGGAAGATAGAGCAACTCAGAAAGACTGGAGTTAAATTGTCAATGAAAGCATAACGCGAGGAATTATACACACGTCTGGCAACTTGCAAGAAGTTTTTCGTATCCCTTGGTCATTTTTTCGTATGCTTGTTGCCGGTCTTCAAATATCTCACCAGAGCGAATGTATGCTTCATGGTTGCGGCGGTCCTGTTCTTGGAGGCGCTGTAAATAACCCAAGTCAGAGCAGAGATAATGCGGAATAGGATATCCTGATACTTTGTGCTCCATAACCAGTTTCTTGGCCACACTGTCAAAGTAGCCTTCACACATGCGCTTGAATCGATCTCGAATGTCCTGTTCTACGAGTTCTTCCTCTTCGTTTAGAATGGGAGGAAAGCTTCCTTGAGTTTCAGTTGTTGTGATAGAGGACAGAGTACCAGGCTCCGCATCGCTCGGTATTTGCTTGGGTTGCACCGGTATCAATCCAAGATAAGGACGAGCGTATGACTTGAGGAACGTCGAAAGTAAAGGAAGAGAAGATAAAGTCGGATCATTTGATAACTGTGTTGGCATCAGTCTCAACCCCTGCGACGAAGCAGGCGACGTCCTACCAGTTCTTTGACGGCCTTCATTATCCACTCGCCACCACTCTTTTTGGGAGAATCCCTGATGACACCCACAAGGGCAAGCTCGGAGCACACCCGGAGGACTGGTCGTTGGCGAGTAACCCTCGCAGCGTCCTCCTTCTCACGTTGATCGTGAGGAAGAGCGGAGAGAGAAGCTCTTGAGGGAGCAGCGATTGCAGACGCCAACATGTTCACAAACGTAGGGGTAAACGACGTTGGAAATCGTCTATGCAGGATGCATATAACCTGGAAAGATGTGAATGCGACCTCAAGGACCCACAGCATCCGGAATGCCTTACCTCCACCGCGGCCCAGACGTCCTTCTCAGTCTTGCATCGCGAAATACCATCGAGCGCAGCGCCAGCAATCTCGTCGATGTACTTCTCGAGCGAAAGCGAGTCAATGTCCTTGATGATCTGGTCGCGGTTATCTGCACCGATTGATTGGCGCATGCGCTTGATGAGCGCGGTATGTCGCTTGAGAGACGATTCGAGCTTCGAGGACTCTATTGCTGCGATGAGACATGTTAGTTCCGTCGTAGCACTGTAACAGACCTGGGGTGTCGAGGGAGAGGTTCAACGCTTTGAGCTTCACACGTCGTACATGGCGAGCTTTCTCGTCTTCTACTTTTGGTAGAGTCGGTGCATCCATCTTGATTGACGACAAAATACGGGGCGGGCGATGGTGTGCAAAACGGCGAGCTCGTTTGGTGGGTGTTGGTTAGTGAATTCGGCAGCGGCGAGTCAGGCAAGCTCTACACAAGCGATGACTTGCCTTTTCGGGAGTACTAACACGAATGGAGAGTATGCAACCAGTCCATAACCCGACCCAACTTTGCCGGCGTTGCTCACCCCCACTACACTACTGTCTCAACAAGCGTGTCCGAACGCTCGATAATCGAAAAGCTCCCATGTTTCCGTGGTTCTCCGCATTCCTTTGTCGAGGACCAACCCCCGTAGTCTTCTGACTAGGTCCGACTACAACTCCTACCGAGCCTACGAGGAAGGCAGACGACCAGATCACCTCGAATCAACGAGCGGCTCCGGGTCTTCACCAGCGCGTACTTCATTATGCTGGCCCCTTCCGTTAATGACATCTCAAGATCTCACCAACCATCAATCATCTCCCTCACGATCCAATGACACACTCTTACTATTCGCCGGACCCATCCATGGCTATTGGATACACAATGCAGTCGGCGATACACATCCCGATTTATGACTCATACCTGGGCCAACAGGGTTCCCATCCCGTACTCGCCGCGATTGAGGCCTTGAGGTAAGGCCGAGTCGGGTCCGCATTTGACACGTACTCTCTACCAATCTGCGTACACTAAATGTCAGTTGAGCCGACATCGCTAGCGGGAATGAATAATTGTCAGTGGACGCTGTAGTTTCAAATTGGATTGTTTCAGACCCGTCACGCGGGGGTTATCGCCGACGCACTGCCAGTGGTGAGCGCTACTTCTGAGGCCACGGATACATAATGCGTAAATGGTTTTTCTGCGGATAAACACCTGATCATGATTCCCTAGCAAGTGACTGGTCCTTTCAATACTGCTTCGCGCTCTGGCTACATTCACCTTGTCGCCTGTGTCGGAGTCGTCTGTTTCATCTCCGAATGTCTTTTTCCTTCGAGTTTACAGGGTCGCGGATCATCCGCGGATCAAGCGAGACGAAAGGTTATTCACGACTACTTAAGCGTAGCTGCAGTACATTCTCGAATATCAGAGTTTGGAATACACTCGACCTTACTGAATAAAAGCGGACGATAACCGAGCAGAGACATGCGCGAGAAAACAGCGAAGAACGGCGAGTACAACCAGTGTCACTTAGCTTTTTAAGTATAAGATAATAAAGTACGTATGCAACGAGACGGCATGATCAGATGAAGCAATGTGGAATGGGGTAAACAGACGAGATGGTGGTATAATCAGAGATGAACGGAGCCTCCGCATACGAAGTGCAAGTGACGTTCTGGCCGATTGAATACTATTTGATGCCGGCGGCGCTTACTGCAAATTGCTGTCATTAGTGGGATAGTTGAGTTTTCGTTGTCGTTCGTCGCCTTGTGATGAACGACTGGTGCGTTGGTGAGACGTGGAAGCATTCAGGAACGTCTTGGGATATCCCGTCCCCCCGTTAATACCAGGCACAAATAACGCCCCACGATTATAGGAGCTGCGTTCCTTTCTACGCATGTGGGTAGGCTTTGGGAACTCTTCCGAGAGTCCTTGTTTCGGGCCGGGATCGGAGAAGAATATCTTTGGACGCCACTCCTCACGCTCATCCATGATGCACGAGTTCTTGAATTTTTCGACAAGCGCTTCTTTCCCTCTGTCAACGTCATCTTTGTTTAGCGACGGCAAAAAATGTAGGGCAAAAAACCCACTGATAGTTTGCATAACTCATTTGCAACACCTTCTCACTGGAATACATATTCCTGTAATAGCATAGCTTCAGATATCGATATGTCGATTAGCTTTTGACTTACCATTTTTCGCCCAGCGTCGCCTTCGCGAAGCGCAAGAGATCTTCTACGCCAATAAAGTTGACGAATGCATAGCCGACGTTGCATCCTACCGGGGGAGGTAACATCAACACCATGAAGCTCACGATAACACTATGGATTTCGTACCGTTCTGGAAATCCATTCGCAGATAAAGGAAATCGATACGCCGAGGACAGATTTTGTTGATGTACGCAATCAGCTCCTTGTCAGTCATTTTATTAGGAATATTTTTGATCATGACCGTGGTTCGCGTGTCAAGGCCCTGTTCGATCTTTCGGATGTCCAGTTGATTGTTCTCTGGAGGAGCCCGCGGAGAAGTCGGATACGTCGTGGGATACATACGGTTGGGGGTAGTGGCGTATGGATGATGGACTAGCGGCGGAGATGCATGTGGCGGATAAGAATAAGGGACAGCCTGGGGGGCCCCGTTATAATACCCTGGGGAGGAGGGAAATGCAGACCATTGCTCTGGTAGGATACCCGGCGCGCCCCACGCAACCCATGTACCTGCTGACGCATCCCAGCATATTGAAGAGCACATGGGCGGCATGGGAGACTGTGAAGAGACTGGGTATTGCATACCGTGAGGGAGAGAGGGAGAAACCCAGGGAGGTTGCACAGATGGATCACCAGCGTAACGATCAGCGTGGGGGAAGTAGTCATGCACAAAGTGCGGCTGAGTTCCCAGGTCGGCGGAGCCACCAGTCACTTGAGGGACCTCGAACGAACAGACCTGTGAGTGATCAAAACCGACAGAGTTCATGCTAGCAGTTCTCGTGTAATCTGCGTCGGCCAACCTGTGATGTGAACGGGTGCGAACGGCGTCAAAAAAGAGATTGTTCGATCCACGTCTGCCGAACTGATCGGGGGCGAAGGGGCCAGTGCGATCGTGAGGGTGTTCAGCGGAGAACGCTTCGTCCGCCGTGCGCTCGATGATGTCCACAGGGTAACGAGAGGAAGGTTTCTGACGATCAGGAAAAGACAACTTGTGGCTGTTTACAACTGAGCCTGCATCCGGACCGATGGTGCTGGTTCCTTCGTGTTCGTACGGCCTTGGATAGTCACAGGCTCCTGCGTCGTTTAGAAGAGGAAAGGGAACGCCGCTCGAGGTCGTGGTCGTTTGCGACTGCGATAAGTACGTGGAAGCCGTGGGTGTCTTCGGCTCCGCGGCATGTCCACCTCCGAGATGACCTTCTAGACCGACTAAATCTTCCTTTTCCAGATCCCGCCCATTACATCCACTACCAAAGACATCGCGTCGGATGAGTTGGAGTTTCATGTTGTCAATGACCCGTCCATTTAGACTTTCCCATGCTAGTTCCCCCGCACGGATGTCGTAGTACTCGACCATGAAAAGCTAGTGAACGTACAAGATAGTCAGAGGCGAATCTATAGCATAGATAAATAAAACGAAAGTATTCCTATAGCTGGGCAAATGGCTCGAACTGTATGGAAGCATGTGGTGGCCGAAAACGTGCGCACGCATGATAAATATAGCCTCGAAAAGAAAACGTACCTGATTGCACTTCTCTTCGTCCTCTTTAAGGAGACGGAACGACTTGAGCTCCCCATACTTTTCCAGCACGCCCTTGAGTTTTCCGGAAACGAGGAAGCGGACTCTGTTCCAGGTTGAATAATTCTGATCACGCTCTGCCATAATTCCACCGACTGACACGCAGAATGTGCCTTCTGTGTGTGTCACGGAGGCTGACGCCCCGAGGAGCTGGGGAGGTTAAAAATGCTGCGATAGGGAATACTGAGGCAGACCCACCTGTAGGAAGTGATCCGGGGCTACGAACAGACAGGTCAATTCCTCCACCCATGGACTAGCAACCACGCCCCGCTCGTCGTCGGCTTTAGAATTGTGACGCGAACTATTAGTTTCTATAAGGTATTTAACTCTCTCCGCGTCACGTATGTCGTAGAACGCGAGGATAATGGCACGCTTCTCTTGAAAGCGATAATAGATTGTCTGAATGATGTTACCAGCATTCGAGACAGAATCAGAGTTGGCCTGAACCACGGGGGAGTCGTCTGGACGCGCTGCGAGTGAGCGGAAGTAGGGACCAATTACGTCCTCGGAGATGTCGTTTGGCACATTGCCGATCTAAATTTCCGCTATCAGTTTGGGCCAGGGGTGGAACGCAGCAAGAGAATCACAATCAAAAAACGGCTTTCGACAGAATCGCTGGCAGGAGAGTTTTGGGGTGGAGAGGAGGGATGGTCGTTGGTGGGAGGACTGAGGTCGGTTGAATCAGGATCTGTGCTGTCGCTTCTGAGAGAGGAGGCGGGGGTGAGAGGCGGCGTTAGATAGTGTTGGTTCTTCGGTTGCTGACGGTATAATTTAGATGGGTGAAGGTCGCCGTCCTTTGGGGTGATGGCGGAGGACAATTTTGCGGGGCTGATAGATGACATGTGAGAGGAAGAGTGATGTACGGTCGGCTGTGGACGCGTTAGGTGAGTGTCAGAGGAAATGTTTCGCGCGCTATGTCACGTGGGAGTAAGAGAAATGCTATAGATGAGATAAATGAACGCACCGGAGATTGGGGAGAGACGGGGAAGGCTGGAGACGAGGAGGACGAGGGTGATGGTCTGGTGCAAGACGCAACGAAGCGGCCATGATGGGGGAAAAGGATGAAGCTCGAAAAGGTGTCAGCTCACGCGAATGGTGGTTTAAGAAGGGCGAAGGTTGGAGATAGAAAAGGAAGGATCGGGGAATTGGACAGGCTGAAGGGCGCGATTAATTTGATGGCAAGAGTTGACGTACAGAGAAGCGATGCTGCAAGAAGAAGGTAGGAGATCTCAACCAGCTCCGCGCACGCACACGGGACGGAGAGGGACGATGGTGATACAAGGGCGGAAAATGAACGAGGCCCGTCGATTCCACGGCAATTTTTGGTTACTGGAGATCGAACGAATTAGCATGGAAGAACAACCAACGAGGCGATCCCGCTACAGATCAACCAAAAAAAAAAAACAATCTACGCGTTCTGTCGTGCATGAAAATGGTCAGAATTCTCAGTGCAATCCTCCTCCTGATTCGCTCCGTGTCGGTCGCAGTACCGTTTGAGTGACGCGAAATTCCCTATAACAGTTTCATTTATCACTGGGGAAGCTCGGTCCGGTTACAAATATGCCCACCTTATACAAGCGCACAAGTCTCCCCAGGGATAGGCAATCCGATACACCCGTCTTGTTTGAAGAGGCAGTCAGCGACGTCAAATGAGGTAACGATCTGTCTCACGGAGCATCTATTTTGCGAGACGTTGCTGCCCCGGGGTAGCGGGACCAGGTCAACATGGGGATCTCATCGAATACTTTTCTACTTCCGGCCGCAATCAGAGATAACTCGTTCTGTCTGAATTATTGGACACGCGCGGGCCACAAAGCTTGCCGGGTAATTGCCTCACCGTCCATCTCGACTTTCTCGGAAATTAATACCAATCCGCCGATGTTGCATAGCTACTCACCACAACTAGGACAGAGATTCTATTGAACGAATTTGTCCTCGATAGAATGTTTTGGCCCCGCCACTTTGCTTAGTCAGGTATATCTAAGTTGTCCACAACGCCGCCAGAACGGCCACTGTACCATTTCCTCGCAATGCCGTTTTACAAGATGCTATGTATTGCCGCCCACTTCAAGGAATATGTGCGCTTCATTTGTCTCCCATCAAACGCTCATTCAAACCCACTCACCAGTCATTTAGAAACACATCAAAGACCTTGTGACCATGTCGGCTCGCCATGTCATGGACAACGGTGGAGTCGTTCGGAATATCGAATATTGGGGAACGCAAACTCTACCTCAAGTGATGAGAAGACATAAAAAAAGCCAAACTATCGGAGAGTGAGTTTCAATTCACACCCTTGATTTCCTTCTCTCATCGCGTACTGTAGCTATTGGACCATGTACTTTGACACCTCACCGCGGACTCTCAACTCATTGGCTCTGAAACTGCGGCGAGACCCTCGCGTCATACGCTGGACAATGCTCAAGCAAGGCGAAAAAGTTCAAGACATAGTTCTGCCCAGGGAAAAAACGGTGATGAGAATGGAGTACTTGAAGCCGCTCAAAGAGAACTCGTGGTCAGACATTGGCCCTTTCTGATGCGGTTGCCTATCCTCGCTCGCACCTTTGACAATTCACTCTCCTGATGTATTACATTCACCTAATGTCATTCAGTTGTAACGTTGCAAGCACAGTCCTACCTAGAATCCAGGCAGCGCCGCGTGCAACAGATCCATTCCCCCAAGGGAAGGGGGTCGACTTCTTGTTCCCCCGTCGCTGTGTCCAGCTTGATCGTAAACTTTTGTGACAAACGCAGACCGTACTGCATCCTGATCTGTAGCCCTGACATACTATCTGGTACCGTTAAGCGCGATAATGTTGAACGTTCGAAAGTCAAGGACCGCATCGCGAGTGCCTACTAATATTGTAATGCCCTCGTTCCCATTCGTTCTTGCGTCAATCATTGGGTGCAAAATTACGTGGGTATCAATTCCCAATACTTGACTCCATCCGTACACAAATGTGATACAACCCTGAATCTGATCGGTCCAGGTTTCTGCTAGTCTGCAGTCAACGCTACATTCTGCGATCTTACCCACTCGACCACTTCGTGTAAGCTGGAGACGACTCTAACATTTCCAAGGTCTTCGTCTGCTTTTTTGTGTTCTTGGTCTCCATCAGGGCTAGGTCGTCGGATCAGTAACGCCTGCAACCCAGCAGCCTGGGCTCCGTAATAGTCGCTTTTGGTGGTTACTGTCGAATCACAGAACAGACCAAAACAGACTCACCATTCGAGTTCATCACCAATATGTACAACCTGGTCGCAACGAATCGTACTGTCAAAGGCTTTGCTAAAAATTCGTCGAAATATTTCTGCATCAGGTTTCGAGATTCCTTCCTCTTCACTCAGGACAAGAGGATGCAAAAATGAGGATACTCCGAGGTCGGCGAGGACGAGGCCTGCGACGGTACGATTAACCGGGCTGATCACCGGGGTACTAAATATACTAGGACATACGCATTCTTGCATCTGAATTACTAATTAGTGCTGTGCGAACGTTCATGTCTTGGAATTGACGTACTGGGATTTACGCATCAGACATGCAGAGAAAGTGACAGCGAAAGCTCGCGACATACACACAGGGAGTGAATCGTCGAAGAGTCTGTATCCTTGGCTGGAACTAAAGCGGTCCATAAGCAGGGGTACGATTTCCTTCAGGGACGTTTCCACTGCTGCATGCATCCGTCAAGGCCCATGCGTTTTAGGTGTGGAGACAAAACGGCCGGACATGTACCTTGTGGGTTAGCACCTGCTCCTATGGCTGTCCCTTTAATGACTTCAGACCACCACTCGTGAGCACCGAGCTGGCCGCCGTACGCAGGCTTGTCCTTTTGGACCTGCTTCAGACCTCGAAGCAAGTAGGCAAGACTGCGCCACCAGACAAGCTGACTTGAACGTACTAGCTTTGAATGAACGTTCGAGTGCCCGTGGACTTAGGACACCGAGGAATGGGGCAAAGACCTCCGAGTATTGATCATAGACGGGTCTTCTGGGCGTAATGAGGGTATGGAGGGCATCAAAAGTGACGAGCTTGATAGACATGTATTCTAGAAATCGCTCCGGCACAGGATGGGATCGTGTACATAAATAAAGGGAATGCTGCCGGGTTGTTGCGTGGCTGAAACTCCCGCCCTCTGTGATCGTAACTCTTTGTCCGCTCACTAAAACACTCGCTAGTATCGTCGTATCTCAAGTTATCGACGACAAGCTGCGCAGTTACGATTAGCATTGACTTGGATGTCCGGTGTGGTAGTGGGCAACAGCAGTTTCTGTTGATCTCAGGCATTACTGGCAGCTACACGCTGCAGGCGTCAATCCCCGAACCTCGCTCCTCATTCTTCATTCCTCGTTGCTCCTTCTCTTTCAACGTTCACCATGTCGAGCACTCCCGCTCTCGATTCACAATCGCTCCGCCGCACCCAGTCGACCGGGGACATCCCCACGCCAACAACACCCGCTAGAGCTCGCATATCTGCGTCACATCGACAGCGCGCTGCAGAAACAGTCCCTTCGTCACCCGTGGCAAATCCAGAGTGAATCAGATTCTACATCGTCTTCTTATTGATCGCTGATGATGGTCTGCAAGACCGACTTCGTGGCTCAGGCAGGCTACCCAAACCTCTAGCACACCCCAAGGAGCATCAGCACAGGCGGAATCTAGCCAGCAAAATCAGAGGACACTCTTCCAAAGATTGAAAGAGATGTTGGGAATGGGGTCGAATGCATCTAGGACCAGAAAGGCGTTGGTATCGCTGGTGGGAACGTTGTTGTATAACTTCCTCCAGGTTGGTCTCCTTTGTTCCAAAGCGCCTTCTTACACTCCCGCGATCACCAGGCTGCCGCGGTGATAGCACTTCTCAGTGCTGCTTCAGTGATCAAGAGCCCACAGCATCCCACGGTCGACCAAATCCATGTATGCTCACGACCCCTGGTTGCCTGGAATTGCTTGTGGTTGGTGCGACTTGCCTTGTCGTGTGGGTTGACATATTGGAATTACCGCCGCATACGAGCAGCGTGAGTCTCACTTTTCCGCAATGGGTCTGCTTCTGATCAACATCTAGAGGCAATGCCCCAAGAGAAGATTCCGAGTCGACGACACAGCCGGGCGAGACTTCATCCACACGTCCTGAAGACTCGAGGAATCGGAGACAACAAGACAGAGGAACATCCTCGGCCACCAATTCGGACGATCCACCAGTACCCTACAACCATATCTATGCGCGGTTCGTCAACCTATACTTCATCCGAGCCAAAATTGATTTGGCGCTAGGTTGTCCCTCTTTTTGTCCATGTTCACCCTGACATGGTTCTTAACCGCACACATCCTCGAGTATACCTCAGTCAACTCATGCCGTCTCTCCGCCCCTCTTGTCTGGTGGCTCACCTTTGGGATTTTGTGTACCATGTACTTGCTCGTTCTCGAAGTCGTTCTTTTCGGTTTTCTTGTATTCATGGTTTTGCCGTTCATCATGGTAAGTCCCACGACGATACTTGGTCTGCGCGAAGCTGAGGCTGCCCTTTTACAGCTCTTCTACAGCATTATATTACTTTGCCTGGGTCGGCATCCGCTCCAGAACCCGCATTACATCAAGCCTGATATCGGGAAGCTCCCCAAGTCGCTCGTTGACCGCATCCCTCTTGTTATCTATATTCCGCCTCCACCCGATGACACATCCGTACCCATTTCCCTACCGAAACCCGTTCACACCTATCCTCCAAAGCCACCCGCACCCGCACCCGCACCAAGAAAAAGATTTGCATATTTCCGAAGGACTCCGAAGAAGGGCAATAATGTCACGGATGCCAATGCCAAGGATCAGAGCGCGAACGCGTCGGCCCGTGATACGGTAAACGAGCCCGAGACATGGGAGGATAACTGGGAACAATGTGGATATCCCTTTGTCAGGCTAGATGGCAATCGCGCTGCGTGTGCGATTTGCCTGATGGACTTTGAGGAACCGAAAAGACTGTCTACGGCCCCTCAAGAAGAACAGGAAGATCCTGATAAGGACAGCGCATCAGTCGCCCCGCCGTCCCTGTACAGAGATGAAGCGGTTATTCCAGTTGAAAATATCACCGAGGAAGAGCGCGACACACTACCTCGGCTCGAAGATGCAGGAGAAGGCCCACAACCATTACGTCTACTGGCTTGCGGTCATGTCTTCCACGTGAGTACTTTTGTAATTACCCCGACCATCTTTCTTCTGAAACTTCAAATAGAAAACGTGCATTGATCCCTGGTTAACTGACGTTTCTGGTCGATGTCCGGTCTGTCAGCGCCGAGTTGAGATTGATGAAGAACCACTGAAGAAATCTAAGCGGAGACGACGTGGCTGATTCTCGAATCGTCTTTTATGTTCGCTTGCAAGGGGGAGATACAATATTCAAGGTAGCAAATCGTAATGTGATATTATACATATTGGATGGACGAACTGGTAGCACCCCGTCACCTCGCATATTTGCACTATCGACATTCCTTTTCATATACACTGGTTCATGCACGTACTATGACTACAGTTGCTGCGTCATGCAGTTGGTCAGCAGCTCCCGTTGCCGATCGTTTCGGACCAAAGTTGGAACCGTCTGATGGTTGGTCTCAACCCCTTTATTAGACGTCGCTTTATAAATCACTCTTGGTTCCAGTGCCATGGACTATTGAATTCATTTATCACGTTAATGATGTCGGTGGCAAATGGACAACAAATTCTATCAGACGAACCCGTACGGTGACAGCTTCTTTCTTGTTCCGGCGTCGCGCTGATCGATGTAGGACCAACCGTTCTCTCATGGCGTGTTTGACACAGACAGCGGAACAGTGGCAGCCAGGAAAATCTGGCTGAAAATCAGCATCGCAGCCGTCGGCCTCCTCATGTTCATCATACTCGGGATCTTGTCCATCTATTGGGCAGCTCTCGGCAGGTCTTTCGGGAACGTTCACAACCTGTCCGGGTATATTGTCGTAAGTGCATTCCCCGCGCTGTCTGGGAACGTTGGTTGACGCGTCTACGCTAGGACTTTGACGGAGGACAAATCGGACAAGCTGTAACGCGAGGGTTTTCGATGGTACATGGCAATGAGCAGCTATCGTGGTTGGTGAAAGATCCCTCGGAGTTCCCGAATGGACCGTCGGACGTCGAGGCTGCCCTTCTTGATCACCGTTGCTGGGTGGCCATCACAGGTGCGCCTCGCGCGCCGGGCTGACGTTGTCTCATTTGACGTATGGTTCACAGTCAACCCGAATGCGACCCCCAATTTGCTGGCTGCGGTCAACTCGTCCAATGCGGCGTACAAAACTTCTCAGGCGATCAGTGCCTACCTGACCAACGCACGAAACGAAGCCGCATAGTGAGCATGCACCACTCGACGTTTAGGCGACACGCGGTGATGTCTTTCTTTCAGCCGCATTCTCATTTCACCCATGGTACATGTCTTCTTTCTTCTTTTGACTACGTGATAATCGAGCATATGGTCCACAGGTGAACTTGATCCTGACGAACATCTCGCAGACGTTTGGTCAAGCGTTTGCAACGCAGTTGGCGTCTCACCCAAACATTAGTAGTTTGATGAATACGGCACCTTCCCTCGTGACACTGCCTGTTAGTTATGCAGTGTACGACCTCCGACCGTTTGATGTCCCTGTGTGCGTCCTCATCGCATACGAGAGGGTATTGCTCATTCTTTTCAGGGCATCTGCCGTGGATTTCGTCGGACTCATTTATCTCACGATTCTCGCGGTAAGGCGTGCTTTATCCCACCGTCGAGCTTGCTGACCGGTTGTGTTGTAGTTTATATTGACAGTACGTCTGATCATGGATCTATCTCTGGGTCTGCTAATCGTACTTCATTCCATGAGAATCATCTATTGGCTGCATGTAATCAAAGTGGACTCGGGAGACGTCTGACACTGAGGTCACTGATCTTGTTGCGTTTGTTGTGGCCTTTTTTTCTATACTTTTTTGTCTCGGTAAGCTGCCTTTTTTACGCGCTTTTTCTCAATCCACATGCCTGCAGCTCGTGTATGCCTTGTTGAGCCTGGCCTTTGGTGTTCCATTCGGACGATAGTGAGCTGAGTGATTGTTTTCAAGAGCGGGCACTGACTTTGATCCTTGCATAGTTATGATGGTGGCTTCGTTATTTACTGGATGATGTCCTGGATAGCGATGGCTGCGTTGCACGTCTCTTTTCCGTCTTTCCAGGAGCCGTGATTCTGATGACTCAACAGGGGTTTAGCCTTGGAGTCCATGATCACCCTCATGACGATCAAGTTCGTTCCTGTCTTTCTTGTGTTGTGGATCATCGGTAGGTCATCGTGTTTCAAATGACCATCTAATAACTCATAGACGTGCGCAGTCAATGTGTCCGTGTCATACTACCCCATCGAAGTGCTTCCCATCATATTTCGATATGGGTATGCAATGCCATTCTACAACGTCTCCAACACTGTCCGTACGGTCGTCTTCAACACGAAAAACCAGAGTACGTCAGACACCCAGGCGAAAAAGAGTCATGCTGAGTGCGCTCCATATTTTTAGTCGGCCTAAACTTTGGCGTTCAGTTTGCGTGGATTGCAGTATCATGCATCACTCTGCCGATCTTCCAGTGGCTGTCTCGGCGGAGAGAGGTACGAGCTTGGCGTCAGTCACAGACGAAGGAGGTCTCATAAACACGGTAACGACTCGAGGATGTGTTATTATATGCTATAGCCAGTTTAATCTTGCTTATATCTTCTGTAGTCTCCCAGGAATCTATTAATGCGTTGTTTTGGTTGAAGCAGTTCTGCGAGGTAAATCATCGTGATATTTGCGACCGGATTTGCATGTCAACTTAGTATCCATTAACCGTGATTGTGATTGTATGTATATATGCTTGGAAAACAGGAATGAATGGGGATGGTAGGTGATTTATCTAGCAATGGTCGGGAAAAAGTCACATAGGTGCTAACACGTCTGCGGGGCGTTCAACTTGATGTTGGTCCCGGACTACTTGACTCGGCCCCTGGTTTTGTCGCCTCGGCTGGCACATCCTCTTGAGCGATACGCATTTCCGCCTCTATTCGTTCACGCGCGCGGACCACCTTTGATTGTAGGTAATGTGAATGTGAAGGCGGCGACGGCGGCGGCGGTCTACCGGCACGCGAACCAGATGCGGGTGTGTCAGCAGGCCGAGGAGCGTTCACCTTGAACAAGTGTTCATAGTTCTAAGCGTCATGAAGTGTTAGCCATACAGTCGTGCGATGTTTGCGGAAGAGGTGGAACTCGCCTTGAGGATGTTCTCCATGACCTCCCCACGTTTGGCGTTCAGAATAAGATGCGCCTCGTCGATGGTCATACGATGTTCCCGCGTCAGTTTGTCGGTCATGGAATCCGAGGTTGCGTTGCGGACACCGGCGGAGTCAGAGCTGAGTGCCTCTGGACGGTGTTTTGCATCTGGGAAGGCGGGGGTCAGTAAAAAAATACGTGACAGTCGACGTCGGAGGTCTCGTACTTTGGGCTGCTTGTCTGCCCGCTGCAAAGAGCGCCTTGCCGAATATTTGTGCACCCGTCAAGAGGATTTGCCCAATGAGCCTTGGGGCTGACTGT
>JBBPNX010000404.1:0-20924 GCA_038091155.1 Harrya chromipes | reverse complement strand
CGGGCCTGTTTGACATGCCAATGTCCCATCGTCATTGTTATGATGGGATGATGATCGTGTACTGATCCGCACCTGTGCCGCTGCGGGATCACACGAGGGCGCTAATGACACTGGGAGGCGGCTGCCCGCCGGCATGATCTTGACCACACCGACTGACCCGTGAACGTCGGTGGCCAGTTGGACGCCGACGAGGCCTGTCCGAATTCATACCGCCTTCAAGAGGCGCATCTCCCCTCGGACTGCCACTCCCAGCACCAACGGTTTCCATCACCGTCTGCGATGTGTTTATCATCACGACGACCTGGAGATACGCCCCGGTGATATGATCCCTAGAATCAGACACTGGCAAGAGAACCAAGGCCTCGGAGCACGTCAAACGCACCAGATTGACAGCATGACAAGGCGACAGATGGCGGCCCGGCATCTGATCATGCATGATGACTGATACGATGTCACCGGTCGGACGCGGCGGTATTTCCCCACTCGAGCTGACGGATAGGAGTCAAGGGACCCCCCCCCTCCATTCAAGAGACCGACGCTAAACCATTCTCGATGGATTTTCAAATGGTGCCGCAGGGCGCGTCCGCGGACAAACACAATCGTGCTGGGTGGCGACGGCGACTCTAAACGGGACACTGTGGTTCCTGTCACAATTTGAATATTCACATACGACGACAAGGGATACAAAAGAGTGGCCGGGATACATATATGGGGATGTTGGATTTACATGATAAAGGAGTGGGACCGGGTGTCATCAAGGGAAAACACAGAATACAACGAGCGTGCCAGTGAATGGATGTGTAGAAAAAAAAAAACCTTGCGTCTTGCTTAAAAGTAGTCGACGTCTTCGACCATTTGATCAAGGGTGGTGACCTGTTTTTGTTCCTCCTGCCGAGAGCCGCGACGTGTCCTGGACCTGGACCGTCTCTCGGTGGAAGAAGACCCGCTAGACCACGACCTGCGTGATCGTCGCGACTCGGTCGCCCCCTCGTACGTCGGCCGCCTAAACAACTTGTGGAGTGGGGTCGTCTCCAGTCGAATCCGTTGCCGAAGTTCATGCCGCACGACCTTGTCAATCATCTCCATTTGCTTGGCCATCTTGCCGAGTTCCACGTAGAGAATCGCCCAGACCATACTGACACGTTCAGCGGGAAAAGACAACATAAAGTTCTTGCTCGAATCGAGGTAGTGCGTCGGGTACGGTGCGTGCAGCGCGTGGAGCATCGCGGGCGACGCGTCGCCTGGTCGGGGATACCATGTGACCATGTGTTGCATCGTCATTTGGTCGAGCTGTTCCTTTGTAAGCGCCGTTGAGCCGATACCATCTAATCGCTTCAACTCGTCCAACTGTCAAGAAAAATCATCGATCAGTATCCGCGAGCGCGCGTCAGGACACGAGTCACCTTTCGAACGTTGCTCGTGAGCAGGGTGGTGTTGATCCCATGATGACGTATGAAGTTGACGCAAGACTGGATCGTCTCGATCCCAGGGTGGTTTCGCGAAGCGTTCCCTGGTTGGATATCGCTGCTTTCCGCTTCGAACCATGACATGATCTAGATGATAGTGTCAGTCACTTCAACCCAACCCTGGCAATACGAACAAAACTTGCCGGCTCGATGTTCATGTTGATCATGCTCGCACCCGCTTCGATACATGCAGCGGCCTGCTGAATGCACGACACCAACGACAGGTTCGTTTGGACGCCATGTCGCATCTTAAGCTCCCGGGCAGCGTAGATACCCTCTACCGTCGCAGGCAACTACAACAAAACCATACATGATGTTAGCAAAGACAAGAAACACCAACTCATAAACGAGAAACGTCGAACCGTAACAATGATTCGCCATCGCCGCACTTGCGCTTCATCGAACTTGTTCACCATCGCCATCGCCCTCGCGACCATCTTTTGCGAATCGGTGTGAAGACGCGGATCGACGAAGAGAATGAGTGGCCCTTTGTGCATATTGACGAGTACCAAGCCCAACTCGACCATCTATGGGACGTGCGATACGATTCAGTTCGCCGAAACCATTATTGAATGGGGTTATTATGGAAATGAAACTCACGAATTGGTCCATGACCGCATTCATGAGAGCTTCTTGGTCGCTAAGATTGAAGCTAATAGTTACATTGTCGATGAAGGTGGATCGATAAGACGCATGCGATGACGTGAAGAAAAAATCCCACTTACAGGCCAGAGTCGACGACGCGCTTGGTGGCCACCCAGACGTGATACCGCAAGTCGTCCGTGACAATTCTTGCGGCCACATTGTCCGGTGTCAAAAGACAACCCCAAACACGATGAAACCCCAGCGCTGAAAGCGGACGTGCGACCGAACCGAACGAAAAAAACAACCCGTAAACATCTAAATGAAACCGCTGACGCAAACATGCCAACTTACTTTCAAGGTCCACCGTATCCGCGTAGACGGGGACGTCGCTAAACGGGAATGAAGGAATGACTTGGTGAGATGATAAAATACCATTTATATCGTTATTATCGGCCCTGCTGACTGAAGGGGAGTAGTTGTACAGCATCTGTCTCAGACTGTAATCTTTCGAGACAGGAAACGTTCCGGAGGCGTAGCGACGCGGGGCATAGGATGCGGGACGGACCGACGACTCGGCTGCAGTAGACATGGGGGAGAGTTGGAAATGAGAGTGAGGAAATCTTTGGGAATTCTGATACCAAACGACCCCGGTTTTTTGTAGGCCGTCTGGGGGGCAAAGCGCGATGGCGAAGGGCCCACACCACACGCTTTGGCGGTGGCATTGTACGTCCTGAAGAGGATCAGTTGTGGGTGGATCCAAACTATGCGCCACCTTTTGCTTTGACCCGCTTTGGAACGATCCACTGTTCCATGCACGGACCCAAGACCAAACCAGGGCAACAAAGGCAACCTCTCGATCCAGTTTGCGACTGGCAGTGACATTCGCTAGCACTGGACGTTGGCAGCAGGAACCGTTCCTGGTTGGAGCCGTGGCATCGACAGCGCATCCAAAGTAATATTGGCAAGGTCAGCGGAATCGGAAAAAAAAAGCCACATATTCCAGTTTTCTATTATTATTCAGCCATCACCACCGAAGAGATAGCAGATCCGGGCCTTACCATGAAGAATGATAAAAGGAATGGACTGACCTGTTTCTAGCTCTCCATCGTGAAACTGAAACACGCTAGCCACAAAACACAAAGCTCCACAACACATCAAAATGGGCGGCGTGTCGAATGTGCGGCGGCGCCGCTCCATTCGGCGAACGGCGTGACCGAACTCAATGGAACAAATAAATAAGTACCGATGGGGCCGCAGCAATACAATATTCATTTGCTGCCACTTGAAGGTCAGCAACGTTCATTTCCATCACGGCGCTGGGTCGACTGTAGAGTAGGAAGCGAATTTGACTTGGAAAATCCATCAAAAAACGACGGCGATGATGGATAGTCATGGAAGCGACCGGGAAAGCGCTGCTAGGTTTTCCATCAGAAGGATCGATTCGATGCCTGGAATGGAATAGTGATATTCGGTAGCAGATATCCATTCTGTATCGATGCAGGGCTCTAAACTTTTTTCCGGCGGGTCATTGGTTGGGGCGAAATTCATGCAAACGATGGCGGCGCCGGAAGAGAGGAGAGTGAGATTGCAACATAAATACGTAAAACGGGTCAGATCCCCACGAGTACAAGTCAAGGTAAATTGACACTCTTACTCAATGGCCATCAAATTTACAACAGCTGTCATCAGCACACGATATGATCAAGCCCTTCTCCGATCGCACAGTCGGGAACAAGCTGCGCTATTTACATTAGGTGGGCTACCGGTATTATACATGCATGCACATATCCACTAGAATGCCTGAATAAAGCTGTACAGTCCAGAAAATAAGTATTAGTAGAATGTGGATGAATCTATGTGCGACAAAACAAGCATTGAATGCAGTGACAAGTCGTCGGTGTCCGACGACATCAATAAACAGGGTATATTCTACAAAAAAAGAAAAAAAGAAAAAGAAAAAAAAAAAGCAAGAGGGAACGGACTCGGCGATTATGTTTTAGCGGTGTACTTGCCCGCCCCGCTCAGCCGAGTAACCGTGGGCGTGCCAGTTGTCCATGTCCCCCGCGTCGGGAACGGTGTGTGCAAATGGAGGAAGAGTGGTGTGGTAGTGGTTTGATTGCCCATTGTGGTTGTGGTGGTTGGAAGACTAAAAAATCGGATATAAGAAAAAGCGCGATACGAGACAGTGCCGACACTTACGCCATAATGATCGTCCTCGACCTTGACGGATCCGTAGTGATTTGAGTGATAGTTACTCGTAAGCGCGGTGTGTGATAACGAGCTGGGACGACTGTTCGCCGGAGAATGCGATGAGTGATTCATTTGGGAGGGCTGCTGGTGGGGGGAGGCGAGATGGTCATTATACATCCACGCAAGGCGGAAAAAAACGAGGGAATGATACTCGCCGAAAACGGAGGACTTGATGTTGAGCTGGATCCCGAGGGGGTGTTGGGTAGTTGGTGGAAGGCGGGAGCGTGAAGATTGAAGAGGGAAGAACCGTTACTTGAGACACCATGGGCAGAAGAGGAATTGTGTGATTGAATGTTGCTGTATTGGTGGTGGGAGAGCGGCTGAGGGATGGTTAGGGGCGGGGGGCGCGGGAGAGTGTCAGAGTGGGAGGTGTCGGGGACCTGAAGGAGGTTGAATCTAAAGGGAGGACGAAGGAGGACAAGACTCACGATGTAGAGATCGTCCATCTTGCGTTTCTTGAAGTCACGGTCACAGCCACGAGAGTCGTGGAATGAATGGAGGGAGGGCCTCCTGTAGTCTGAGAGTTGTCTGTGATCTGACTCGCCGAGGAGACGACGCATCTCCTCGTTCTCCTTTTGTAGACGGGTATTTTCCTGCTCGAGCTCGCGAATTTTGACAAGGGGAGGGGGAAGGGCAGCGACCTGGTCGGGGGTGAATCCGAGGGCAGTCTGTAGCTTTGTGACGGTCTGTTCGAGCTGGCAAAGATGTTCGTTGAACGCATCTGGAGTGGCTTCGCGACGATGAGGACATACCTGTTCGATGTAGGCCTTGCGCTTTGCACGATGGCGAGCTTGGGCCTTTGCATTACGGCTACGCTCTGGTCGATCAGGCTGCTGTGACGAGACGGATTCAACGGCGGCGTGAGCCATCGAGGACATGTAACGTTATCACGTAACTGGGAGGGAGAGGAAGGAGGTCGGGGTTGAAAAAAAAACAGGAGAGTGAGTTATTATAGTTGGTTGTCGCGCACTGCAGCGAGGAAGAGACGCCCGGGAGGAAGTTCTGCGCAAGAATTCACTGCCTCGGATTCCGAATTATTCGCCTTGTCAAAATCAGCCGACATGTCTGCAAACGCGACCCTGGTGGCAAACCTTGTCGCTCCCACTAAGAAATCTCAAATCAAATCTCGCCGAACTCGAGAACCACCAGCCCTTGACCTTCGCCGTCGAATCGCCTTCCACAGTCACTCGTCCCCACTCTCTCTCCCATCTGATCGCTGCTGGGCCTCTTCCACGTCGCGCTGTCGATCCACCAGCCTGGTTATCACGTCCAGCGTCGCCTGCAAATTTAAACCCGGCGTGCACCTAGAAGCATATCCGGCAATTTGCGGTCGTCGCGAATTGGCCACTGTGCCTTAGGGGTGTGTTCCTTTGTTGATCCCCGATCAGCCAAATATTCTTTTTCTAGTTTGGCTCCGTTTCCTCTTCCATTTCAAAACTCAGCAATCTCCGCGATACTCAGATCCCCATCACCGCTTTCGTTATCCAGTCGAGTTCGCTGAGTACCACAGCGAGCAGCTTTCATGGCGTCTGAGCGACATTGGATCTCTTCTCTACTTTGCAAAGCGATAGAAAGTCACTTGAGCAACTTCAGGGACCTCGTCACATTCTGCTCTTCCTGAGATCTCGTTCCATTTCCGGTCTTGTTCAATATGGCACTTTTTGGCGATCTCGCCCCAAGGGTCGCTCGCTCTGCACAGATTTTCCTTCCACAGTCCGAGTCCTCCTCTCACCCCTCCCCCGTCACGAATTACGTCTACACCCTTTCCTCTTTCGTCCCCGGGCTGATCACACCGGCTAGCTTGTCCTCAGCGTCTTGCACAATGTCGCCCACATCCCCCGCCGCAGTCCTTTGCCGTATCCTAGATACACACAACGAGGCCGGATCTTTTCTCACACTACTTTGAGATCCGGGTGGCATATGACTCCGAACCGGAAAATCTTCCTCTCTCTCCGCTGTCAATGTCGACAATGTCCCTTTGCAAAGAACAGAAAAATCTCAAAACTCACGGCGCAACACAGAAACACGTTGACCGGGTGCCCCCGAGTCCCGCCGACCTCCGTGGCTAGCGTGGCCGTAGTGTCTCCATAAGTATCACTGGTTGGCTGCCTTTGCCGCATCCAGCTTCGTCTAATTCAATCGGCATTCTCCGGCCGGACTAACCATTCCCACGAATTACCCGGCTGTGCTCCCAAGATTGATCGCGCGATGCCCTCTCCTGATTGGCCGTCGTCCAGATCGGGCTATCCCGCATATGTCGCTATCCTTCCAGCCGTCCTCGCAATACACGCCTACACGATCTCGCTCTTTTACCACGTCAGTACGTTACCTCCTCCCAACCACCCTATCAAATCCCGTCATTCGACGATTGAAGTGTAACCTACGTCTAATTGCGCTACCCAATCAGAAACGGTGGGGGTCCTTGGCCTAGGGGGCGGTTGAGCGGGTCGACCTCAGTCTCTTTCTCGCCTAAGAATGATTTATTATTCTTATCACACCTCTCAAACCCATTCGGTAACTTGGGGCCAAGCCAGAAAACAAAAAACAAAAAATGCACGTTGAGCCACACGCGCTGTCTCAGAATGCGCTCCAATCACGGGGTACATCCAAGAGCCGAACACACGTGCCGAGATACGCTGCCCAATTCATCCATCCATTTGTTTCCTCCCCCATTTCTGTTATCCTTGGATGGATAAGACACGGGGCATCACCGTCGCCGGTACAAGTAACAAAGTGGAGCCTTTTCAAATTGCAATCATCCCCGTCCACTTTTATCGCGTTCTCTCCCCATCCAGAATCCACGCTCGCGCGCGCCACTCGCATTAAACACATCGAGCGCGCGAGCTTTACAAAAAACGCCGAGCCCTGCATCAAATTTGGACGCGTGCAAAGTTGGCATCTCTTCTACTTTCCCCGAATGTGTCTCTTTCTCTCCCTCCCTCTCACACTCACACACCGAAAAAGCCACATGCTGTATGGCATGTTCCAAATACTGTACAACTCCCGCAGTCGATCGTCGACACCGTATCAAAAATGGTGATCTCGGTCGCGAACCTGACCGTGAGTCCATGTAAGACTATCTGTCGTTCCCTTCCGCTGCCTTCTTTTATCTGCCTGAGGGACGATGAAAAATAAATAACAAAATAAAATAGAAATAAAAAATCCGAGATATGTATCTCGCAATGTAACCATAATCGGACAGGCCTACAGGGTTGCCTCGTGGAAAGCTCAAGGCTCGGAGACACAACTTACATCTAGCCGAGATAAAGTGATGGCTGTCCAAGTGGGTCTTTTACCCTTGCGACGGCGCCATGAATTGACTCGGTCGGTCGCCAAACGCAATCCCAAACGATACGGAAAAAGGACAAGGGAAAAGGTCGAATGGAGAAACATTGTCAAGCGTCCAGCATCGTACAGCCAAACGCCACTCGACCGCACACACGGCAACGCGTCGACCCCGCGACCGCTCCTATCTTCACGGCGGCGCCGTGTCAGTGTGGGAGCGAGAGCTAAAATCAAGCTTTCTCGTTTAGCTCGGTGTAAACGGGCCAAGGCCAACCCCGCCGCCGCCGTGTATGAAAATGCGCACTAGAATGTTCCAAGGTTTTTCTGTGCGGCTGGCGGCGCTGTCACGGTCCGTACCTGAGCGGTCAGTGTGGTAAATATTGGGCGGGTGAGGTCACCGTTAAATGATTCATATCGTCGGTCATTTATCTCGCCACCCCTGTTCGGTCCAATCGCGCGTCGCGAATATACCATGGACATGATCGCGTCAGACACGGCCGAAAGGTCGGACTCGGAGCCCGAGAATAAAAGACGGAAAACAAGTCGTGCGTCCCATCGCTATCAGAATTGAGTCTATCCGGAAACGGTATCGTCCCTCGGCTCGTCTAGGCAAAGGATGTATCCTCATCGAGACGACAAGGGACACAGAGAAGACGAGAGGGAGAGAGAAACATCTCAGCAACGCGTCAACGATCTGCACTCTTCCAAGTGTGGACAATGGACGACGCGACGCGACGCGGAAAGGGGGGGAGAAATATATCTTCTGTCCCACACACAATATACGGGATCGCGTCAACGGTGCGGAGAAAGGGGGAAGTAAACCGTAATCCCTGAACGAGGAAAAAAAGCCTCAGCGTTACCGTTCCAAAATGCCATAACGCACGTCGTAAATGTGCAGTTTGGTACACGAGCTTGTTTAGAGCTTTCAGGGGTGCCTCGTCGGTGACCTTGATCTCCAAAAATGGTCAGCAGTTCATTGTGGCGCCTTTCACAAACATTGTCAGGTGATGTCATTGGGAACGGGCCTGGCACACTGGGAAATTACGCCACCGCCGCATCAGCAGGGTAGCCCCTGCGCGGGGAAAACATGTCTCGAGTCTGGGAGAAGAGAAGAGCAGGCTCCATCCAGCTCAGCTGAGTTCACAGTCACCGGAATTGTGCGGCTCGTTTATCCCCTGCGAGTCCAGCTTGGACGGCGACTTGGCGTTGAAGACGATACGAACCGATCGGATCGGAAGCTAGCACGCTACACGCTGGAGCGGCGCCGGGAACAATTAACAGCGGGGTTTGCCTGCTAAAACGCTCGCACGGTCACTACACCGTATAGAGGATATATTGCTGCTGCAAGAAACTATCAGACAAACCAAAAGAAAAGAAGATGAAAAAGATATCATAGATCTCAAAAAACGTGCGACGCATGTGTCCAAAAGCTACTCTTCATCGTTTGATAGCACGAGGCGCCCTTTCCGTACTGGTCGGCGAACTGAAGACGTCGGCGACGCCAGCACGTGTGACTCCGCTCGATGATGCTCAGAGTCGCTTGAGATATTGATGGCCTCAGTTGCTACTACCGGCTTGGACTTCTGAACTAGTCGCGGTCTCGGTCGCTTTTTAGGTTTTGGAGCAGGCGACGGTGACCGACTGCTGCGTAGCGCCTTGGTGATCTCATCGTCGCTGTTCGAATCATTCAAAGGATCCAGAGCGACTTGCGCCAGACCATCTTCCTCTGAGCTTGATATGACCGCGTCCTTGTCCTTCTTTCGCCGCTTCTTCGTCCCAGTCGGGCGCATCGTAGCGATCTTGCCGCTCTCAGCGGCCGCACGCGCCGTCTTCTCCCGTAGCACCTTCTCCCTCTCAAGAAAGGCCTCCATGTCGCCGACCTCCTCATCGCTGTCCTCGATAAATTGAGCGGACTTGTAGTTCTTCTCTTCTTTCTTCTTCTTCTCTTTCCTGCGCGGTCGGGGTTCGTCATCAGGAAGCTCGACGTCGGAGCCGAGTGAAGGCGATCGCCGTCTGCGGCGGCGGCGGGTTCTCTTGCTGAACATCTCACTCGCCTTCTTTCCCTCTAAGTCGATAGGATTCTTGAGGAACTGATCGACCACGTTCAACCGCTCCCGTAGGACGGACGGCACGATCGAGGCGGTCACGACCCACTGGAGTTCCTCAGCTTCTACACGCACACGTTCAGCCTAGAGCCCACAAAGTCACGCCAAAGACACGTAACATACCCTGCTCTTTGATCGTGAAGTCCAACAGACGGAACATCAACTTGAACCTCGCGTTTTTCGTGGCCGCTTCAGCGTGCTCATCATTGATGTAAGGAATTTCTGCACGGATCCACCTCAGTCTCACTCGTGCATTCCAACGTTGGTCACACGTACCATAGTCGGTAAACTTTGAAATGGCTTCCTTAGAAGGACCAACATTCTTCCGCGGAACATCCACCATTTCATCGGCATCATCATCCCGATCGTTTTGATCCGTCTCATCGACAATCTGTTCCCGCTGGCGGATGACTAACACGAGAATCTAGACCCACCGACGCCGAACATTCTTCAGCCTCGTGTGGACAGCGTGGCAAGGTGTGTCGACTTACGTCTTTCACCCACTCCACAAGGTCAGACTTGCCTTCCTCAACGAGCGCAGCAACGGCGATACCGATTTGTTCGCTCCAAGAATAGCCCTTCTTAACTTGGACTTCTCCCGTAAAACCGCCGTGGTCTTCGGCAGTCTCTTGCTTGTGATTGGCTTTCTGCTCCGGTTCCCAGCTCGAATATTGTTTCCAGTGTCCGCGGTTCATGGGATACCACGCCTACATGGCAAAGGACCGGGGATTCGATAAGCATTGTGGACAGCGGACAATAGATAAGCTAAGATGAATGCCTCACCTCTATCATGAGGAACGGCTCTTCCTCCACCGCTTTGAAGAACTTTCGTAATACGAACGTTATCAACTGTATGAGATCCTTGTATGGCTGGTCCTTCGGAAGCGACCGCTGATCGTCAAGGATCGATTTGAAGAGGTGCATTGTCGAGACCTGTTGTGACGTACGCATAAACGCGCATTAGGGGCGAAATCACACTCACATTGAAATACAACCCTTCCGCCTTAGCTTTCACGACCTGTCTGTGAATCAAGTTCACAGCCCTCTTCATTAACTCCGGAGAGTCGAACTCATTGTAGCGTGAGAGGTAGAATAGCAATGTCCGCGCAATTTCGGAGTGAGCGAATTTCTGTCGCCGGGCACAATCGCGATTATCTTTGTTAGTACATAAACTTGCAGCACGCGCATGCCCCGCCACATACCATCTCGAAGGCTTCAAAGGTGAACATTGTTTCATGAACCATATCCTCCTCTTCTTTGGCGTCGCCTTCATCTTCAACATCAGGTACACCGTCTTCTTCCGAAGGTCCATTCCCTTCATAACCGGTTTCATGTTATCAGTCTGAAAAGAGGATCTAAACTTGCCTTTGGTTCTCTTTTTCCTGATCGCCTTCTTTCTGACGTACATCGCACTGCTGTGCTCCTTTCCCCAGCGTTCCAGCATGCGTAGAAGCGCATAGGCCAAATACACACTCGAGTTGAGATAAGTCAGTGATTGTGTCCCTTCCTTGTAAGACCGTAGACTTTCGAAAGCAATGTCGAGGACATCGCCGTTATAAATCAACTGCTGTTGAAGTAGCCGTGCGGCATCATTAAGATTAGAGTCGGAGATTACCGATGAAGACATGTTGTCGATCAAGAGAAGGAGTTGGGTGAGGCATTCTATACCCGCTTGCAATTCGTTCCACATCTTGGGCTTCAAAATACACCGCAAGTTAGTTTGGAACGAACAAATAACATATTTGAAACAAGATAGAACAAACTTTTTCTTCCATCGCGTCCCTCATTCGTCTCAGGACCCAAACGATCCAGTTCCTATCAGTAACCTCCCCAACAAGGCCGAGATTCCACCTCATGTAGCCATCGGCGATACTCTCCTTGGATCGCAAGTTGAGGAAGAACTCGAGTAGCCACTTGGTAGTATACAAAAGTCGAAGGTGATCCTTCTCGGTGATCTTGGGTCGCTCCGACTTGATGTCCTTCAACAACGAGGAAAGGAAGGCTACGAAGAAAGGAAATATGGTAAGCACCACACCGAGATGGGAATTGACCACACCCACGATTAAAACAGGACTCGACGAACTCTTTCGCGAATCCCTGCAATACGAGTCTAGCCTCCAGGGACAGACTGTCCTCTCGGGCCAAGTCGTCAATCTTGTTGGCCTTTCGGGCCTTTCGATGCTTTGAAATATCCAATATACTTCCAGATTCTTTGGTGATAGCCGCTTGGCGGTGAAGGACCAACGGCCTCGAGGATGATCCCCTTTCAGGTTCACCGGCTGTGGCCGAGGACTCAGCATTATCGCCACTGCGGTCAACTGGTGCCTTCTTGTTGGGGTTGGGCTGAACCGTGATGGTGGTACCAAATCGAGAATGCCGGGAGGATGCATTGCGAGCAATGTTCCGCTTCTTGTTGTCCTCGGCGGCCAAGAGGCGGTGTAAATTTTGGGCAGGTTGCTGCGTGAACTTCATTCAACGTATAGTTTTGTACACGACAATGTGACGAATCACCTTGGTTTGATCAATCGTCAACGCCGTTGGTCTGATACCCCGAAATAAGAGATAAAAGATTTCCAGAACGAGCGTGTTCGAGGCATTGAACAACGGATCTTGGTCGTCGTTGGCGGCAATAGTGAGGAACAGGTCGAGGGTGTGTGTTTCAGACAAGGCCTTGACCAGCTTCGTCTGAAGGGAAGAATATTCCGCCTGATCAGCGCTCAAATGCATGTTCGGCGGAAGGTCCTTGATGAAAGTGAGGTTCCGGATAAGATGAAGCACGACATTGACAATTTGACCGTCACGCTCCTGCCGTTCTTTCACAGATTTCGTCAGAGGAGGTAACATGATGCCAAACAACGCCTGCATGACCCCGGGCTTGAGGAGAGCCGCCTTGTAGTTCAGGTGACTCAGCGTCAGCTGCGTGTAGTCCGTCCCCCTGTCCAACTCCTCGTCCAGCTCTCGAAGCTCTTCGGCCATATCGATTGGCCATGTCATCGCGGTGACCAGATCCGCACACGCGATGGCGCGCTTGTCCTCCACAAGTCCTTTGCCTGCGGTCGCGAGAAGGATAGGAATCAAGTCGTTCGGTAGGACTCTTGTCTCCCAAAAGATCCGCGCAACGGTGCGCTCGTCGTCCGTGTCGTCCATGCGCCATAGCTTCTTGAGATCCCGCAGACATCCATTCACCTCGTCCCCCATGCGGTACACGCCACCCTCGTAGCCACCAAGAGCGTCAACGACGCGCTGCACGACGGGCTGGAGTGTTTCGCGGCGAGACACATGCTCTTCTTTGTCAGACGGGTCCGAGTGTAGGGATATCACGTCGTCGTCCATGGCATAACCTTACTTTGGAGGTGACAAGTGGACGCGATCTGTCACATCACGTGGCGTGACAGTGTGACATGCAGGGCTAACGCTTCCTCAGCTGCTCAGCAGCACCTTCAGGGTTCGAGTCAGAAGGCTTAGTAGTACTGTTTCTCACAAGTGTCTACGGCTAAGTCATTTCCGTGGTCGGCCGAGCGCGACTGCGCAATTGACTCAGTGGGACACGCAGATACTTTTACTACAAATCTTGATGACAAAACCATCCGCACAAGCGTCAAATAACTTACCTATTAGCAAGCTGCGGAAACCACTGCCAATTGCCAGTATACATAGCGGTGGCAAGGCTATGATTGCCCGTTCTTCTTACCGGATTTCGCAGCCTCCTTCTCCTTCTTCAGGCGTTCATTCTCCGCATCAGCCTTGGCGATCTCGTGCGCTTTGTCATTGAGACCAAGTCGGTTGCGCGCAATCTATCACATGACGCATTTCCGTCAATTAACTTCCATCTGAACGAGTGCACCCACCTCAATTGCGTAGAACTGCATCCGAGTTACTGTGGCAGTCGTCAGCACGAACACTCGATCAGCATGGCTAGAACCGACCGAAAATGGTGTTCGTCTCAGAATACTCCTTCGCGGCATCCGTACGGATAAGAGAGCCAAAGTTGAAATCCTTTACTTTAGTTTCATATCTGTCGTAGCAGGTGAGCGTTCGCATCCACGTATCGTGGCATGGTCCGTAGATATGTCGTAGCAAGGCATACTCACTGATTAATGAAATCTCTCCACCTCTTCTTTCCTTCTTCACTCTTGAGCAAGTCCTCGTCAAGTTTCAACAGCTTTGCATGCTCTTCTTCATTAAACTCGGGAAACGTGGTCATAGTGCGTTCAAAGATTTCATCGTCCAACCTAACTCGATAAATTTGTTATTACAAAGCGCAAACTGAACATATTCAACGGCTAACTTTGACAGTTTCAGCTCACGCGGCGGAACCTTCTCCAGGAGATTCCAGTACGTCTAGATGGGGTCAGCGGTCCGCGCTCGCTCCACGACCCCAAAACAACACGTATACTCACCTGCGCGTGTTCGACAGCCTTGACCGCGAATCTAGACTCGTACACAGATCCATCAGCGCGAAAAGTTACGACCACGGAATGCTATACGCACTGTTTCTCGATCTTCAATGAGAGTTACAACGACCGGATTCTCATGAGTAACGTGGTTTCAATGCGCTATATGACGTTCGAGAACACACCTCGACGAGGTTCTGAGCCTTGTTGGGATCAAATCGTTGCGTCGACATCGTGCTGAGTTACGTCTGGCAAAAGGAACAATAACGGACCTGTCCGTGGGGCGGGTATTATGATGGAAAACGAGACAATTTGGTCCACCCACGCTCGGAGTCGTAGCGACACGATTCACATCCCTGGATTAGGGTTAGGGTTCCAACTTGGGCTCTCGACTCCACCAAACCCAACGCCTCGAAGAGTCATGATGCACATTGTCCTATCGATCAACTATGATTTTGCCTTTCCCTTGTTATCTACACCCACCCCAAAACGTTTCAACTTCTCGAAATATTTCTGTACACGACTTGCCACTTGTCTTGGGGTCCGTCGCCCTCCCATGGCCTGCGATATTTTGGCCCACCTGCTGCCAATGAGTCAACTGATGCAACGCGGCACACGGAAGTACGTGCCGGTTCCGTTCTCCGTCGGGAATCTCTTCCAACAATCGCTCCAAAAGATGTTGCTCAGAAATGGACCAAGCTTGCTTGTAGGTGTCAGATCTCTGCTTGTCCGCCTCTGCGTTCAGCTCCAGCATGGCCACCGGTTCCGTCTTCAGTCTACAAATCGTGTCATTGGCACCGGCAACGTCGCGGGAGCGCTTCCCGAGGCTTTGAGATGGCGTCGGGGTGAGTGGGGTAGACGACGGCTCTTGTTTTGGCTCCGTCAGGGCTGTCAGAGACTGGAGTTTCAGAGTTGGTTTGCGTGTGCGAGATGGCCGGTTATCAAACTCCCGCCGGGGAACAGCAAGCTGGCGTGTTCCTGGGAGGTTCCGCAAATTGACGTATTGCTTCGTATCTTGGAGAATCAATGGGCTGGTATCGTTGGTATCTATGGCGTCGCTGGTTTGGTCCAGATGATGTCCATCCAGTTGCGTTGAGGTGCAAGACCGCGACGTCTGCATGCTCATGTCCACTTCCGTGCTCTCGTCCCCAATGTCATTTCGGACGAATGCGCTATCAGAACCTTCCTCCCCGAGCTTGCACCCGACAACCAAGTCTGTCTTTATCTTGCGCTTCTTCAGTTCTCGATTTTTCGCGTGTGCCCGTTCTCGTTTGCGAATGGCAGTCATGGATTCTTGAATGAGCGGTGCCTGCTGGTGTTCTTCGTTTTCATCTTCAGAGAGAGAGGGTGGTAAAGTAAGGGTGGGGATATGATTATGGTCGTTCGACGACGAGTTATTGTGAGGATTAGAAGTGACCGTAGGATTAGAAAACGCGACCGTGTCAGTGGAAGCAGTTAAGTTTTCAAAAACGGGGTCGAGAATGACTTTGCGTGCATCTTTGACAAATTTCTGAAGGAAAGAAAGTGAGGATTGCTGGGTGTTGGAAGGGACGACTCGTTGCGTGTGCTCAATTCGAGTTCGAATGGCGAGGGTACGTAGGGGTGTTGCATCTGTCATTGGGGTGAGTATGACAGACAGCCGCTGATTTGGTGGTGAACGCAGACCACTGGACGAAAACGCTTCCCAGTCAATCTTGGTCGGGAAGGACTGAGCGGGATGATAATCTTGCAGTTCTGATGTCCTTTCTTCAAATTTCTGCAGGTGGGGAGAAGTAGAAGCGTCATTCTCCTACGCGGATTTCCTAAACGTTACCAATGGCATGGTACGGCAAGTCAAGGTGATATACCTGGAAGTTGCTGCGATTGACGAATTGCTCCGGAGACAGGGAGGCCTCTGCCTTTAACCTTTTAAGCCTCTCGATGTCGGCTTGTGTGCGTGCGAGCAAGGTTCTCTGATGCTGTAGGTAGGCAGAGAGCGCCTCAAGCCTGGCGTTGGGCACAAATGAGTCCCAAAAGCTAAATGGTGGGATTATACGTACGTCTCTGCGCGTCTTGAATCCATGAGCGACCGCTGCTCGTCGCCGTGGTCATGGAATGGAGGTCGTCGTCAGAAAAGACCCGCAGCAACGTCGCCGTCAACGCCGACCACGCCCATTTTGACCGCGCCAAAATTTCTCCTAAGGCGGGCTAGATCGAGGGTTTTCTCCATTAGGAACGATTTTCGCACGCTTGTTCGTGAACTCGGACTACCTCGACGGCGCAGACAGTGTGGCCGACGTTGTGCTCGTCGTCGCCCACAGCGAGCAAGCACCAAGTTCATTCCCGCTCGCCGTGCTGCACGATGTCCTCGCAGTCTCTTAACACGTCTTCAACGACCTCTCTGTCCCCAAGCATCGCCAACCTCAACGCACTTTCCTCGCCCAAGCCCTCCCCAGAGTTCCTCCAACGTGCTCAGCAACGACGTCTCACCGCATCATCGCTACCACCCCCGACATCGCTGGGTCTGGTACGACAGTTTTTGCACGCGCAGTGAAGGAGTTCAGCTGATCGTCATGAACAGCCAGAGCCCGTCTACGGACATCCATCACTCTCCCCGCGCCGGCCTCATTCTCCCCTTCGTAACGACATTTTACCAAGAAGAAACTCACAAGACAGCCAATCTGGCGACGACGACGATGGTAACGACGATACTGATCGCACGTGGGTGCGTAACCAGTCCCCTACCCCCGCATCAGTGACCCAGTTCGCGGCCAACCTCGCACATCGGGTCGGTTCGCTCATCAGCCCTGCTCCAGGGAGTCGGGCCCTCCCATCAGACGCCGAGCTAGAGGCAGAAGCACAACGAGAACGCGACAGAAGTAGGCGCGAAGCTGAACAGATACTCACTCGAGAAGCAGAGGAACGACGGGCGGTGGAAGAACGTGTCCTGGCATTGATGAATTCTGGTTCTCCCCAATCATTACCTCCCGCACGTGGTAGATCCCAGACTCTGCCTGACCCGCCTTCACCTGCCTCGTCTCCTAAGGAGGGAGCCACGGGTTGGTGGCAAGCTGCAAAGTCGAGGCTCACGCCCACGAAGGATAAGGAGCCCCTTACACCTGCACAACAGGTGATAGAAGAAGCCAGATCACGTTCAAAGGAACAGGAAAAGGAAAGGAGAAACTCAAAAGGCAAAGATAAGGATTGGCCCGCGTCCGCTTCGAGCAAGTATACAGACGCTGCATATCTCAATCTCAAGATCCCACCCATCGGGGCTGCTCCCAGAGCATCCTCCACCTCTCCGACATCGCCTACTCCAAACAGGACACCCGTCAGGTTGTCACCTGCGCCGGCCTCACAACCCATCAATCTCTCACCGATCTCACTCCAGCGGGGTACATCGCCGGGCGGATCCCCCGCACGTGAACAGCCTCCCATGTATGCGTCATTTACCCCTTCAGGGACACTGGATGTTCCAGGAACATTGTTGACTATAGCCAAACGTTTCGAAAAACTTGAACGCTGGACAGTGTCTCACGTGCGAGCACTCGAAGAACGCATGGGTGATGTCGAGCGTTGGCTTGTCGACAAGGAAAATGAGCGTGCCAAAGAGAAGGGACAAGAGAAGACGAATGAACAGGAGGAGGTTACACACCTTGGGCCGATCAGAGACGACATCACCGAACTTCATGGGCGTATCACCGAACTCGGACGAGAAATGGCGCGTCTTGCGACGTCGCCTGCCGCCCTATCCACCAATACCGCTGTTCACGAGTCACCCGAGTTGCGTTCTGCTCCTCCAACTGAGTCGATGATCGTGAGCACGCACGAGTCGTCCTTCAGTTCAGTCGCTTCCACTAGCCCTCCCGGAAGTGGAATAAACACTCCGTCCATGAGCATTCTCTCGACACCCCGCCGGGTTCCTTCGCTCACAGCCCGCGAATCCACAAGCCCCCCTCTTGCCCGTGTGGGGTCATCCAGAACCCCATCCAGAACAGGCACACGCCTTCCATACCCTACCGGAGATTACGCCAGTCCGGGCGACGTTATCTCCCCGACCCATACCCCTGCCAGTTCGCCCCCTGCCGCTTTGCGACCAACATCGATGGCTATCTCCGGCCTCCCTCCAATGTCCCCTCCACTCGAATTTTCCACACCGGCATCGCCGCCCAGTCGTATGACGTCTCCTACTCCAAGTGGTCTTCCACTTCCGAGTAATCCAAATACCAGGCGTGGCAGCGTCAGCCCAACACCACTGGGAGGCGGGCGGAAGCGCTACACGGTCGCATTAGGCGGCCCCATCATTGCCCCGCCAGAAGTGGAGGCCGAATACGAACAAGAGAGGACGAAAGCGCTGATGGGCACTGCCTATTTTTCGACTACGACAGAGAGCAGCGAAGACGACGACGAACAAGCTGCCGAGACGATCGGTAAAAGGAATGCCTCTCGTGCAGTCGCTGCGGCGAAGCTCGCGGGTGCCGAGGATCGGCAAGCTTCGAACGCGGCGAGCCCGAGGGCAAGGGCGCAGTCGACGTATAGCACGACGTCTTTGCAGAGTAATCAAGCTGCACTGTCGAAACACCGTTTCAGATCGCAGTCCACGGACTTTAGGACTGACAACAGCGTTAGCGGGGACCGCCAACCGAGTCGGTTCGTCGATCCGCTGATTTTGCGACAACAGTCCAAGTCCGACAGGACCAGGCCACTGATAGGTCCCGGGAGGAAGGTACCTGTGGGGCAGTTGGTCGCATTTTTCGATTCAGAGAGGGGTAATCATTGATGTTATTCATCGTTCTGGGACCTGGTAGATCTGATACCTCGATTTTACCCTCATATCTTGTCAGCATCAAAATTGTGTAACGATTCTAACGTACACACAGCCGCACCAATCTCTCGTACTTCTACATGACACAAGCATCAATCTCCGACATCGTCCCAATCCTGCGCATGAGCCTCCTCAATCAGCTCAACAGCACCCTCTGGGTCACCTGGGTGTTCATAGATTGTTTTTAGATCGGAATAACCAGGGTCACTTGACATTATCTGCAGCTCTCTTTCCTCACGCTCGGCAACAACTGCTAGGAGCAAAAGGTGTGAGAAGCTGGTGATATGCATTTATATCTTGCCATACAAGCGCTTTGACCTGCTCCGAAAAGTAATCCGATGCGGGTGCCTTCTGAGAACTTAGCAATATTCCACTTAGTATCCCGACATCTTTCACCAAGGGTGAAGCTCTGCGATCCTATCAATATCAATATTCTGCACCGGGCACATCGATGGATTGTCGAACCAGGTAGAAGGAACGATGTTTAGCTCGATGACGAGATTGAGGTTCCAGACCTGATAATTTCCTAGTTCGGTGCTGGCCTTTTGAGCTGGGAATATCCTTGAGAAGAGGTTGGTGAATCCTTGGGTCCCAGGGCAAGGCGCAGCGGATAGATAGGTAAGGATCCGATCAGCTCTGATAGCCTTGCTGGTGGCCAGAGTGAGGACAAGCGAGGAAGTTAGTGCACCTCCAAGGCTGTGGCCAGTGCGGCGAATCTGTAAGAGCCGGATGTGGCTAAATCGCCAACAAAGTCGAGGAGACTCTTCTCATCCGGTGACTTGACATGGAACAGTCTGTACACCACATCCACCCTTCTCACGGCAACGTACGGTCGATTCACGGCTATGTCATCCGTCAATTGCACCTTTTGCGGTTGGCTGGCGATACCACCCTCAACCCACTTTTCAAAATCGACGATACCGTCTACTTAGAAGTTTGTGCTGAACCATGTAAACACGGATTTCATGGGTGTTCCGGATATAACTATAACATATGTTGGGTCGTTGTTGGATGCGAGGGAAGGATTGAATGCGATGTACCAGACGAGATCGGGTCCTTAAGCAGCATTCTCAGATTCTTTCATACCGCCGGCCCCCATGCGATTGACCAGGTACCGATCTCCAGGAAGACAGAGTCCTGCAATTGAGATAGGGGTTTTCTAGGAGTCTGACTAGGTGCCCTTCTTGCTATGAATCAAACCCGCAGCTCGGGGTAGAGCACAAACTTGTTGGAAAACGTCGAGGGACATTGTCTCGAGAACTGTTGAAGAATGTAAATAACACAGTGGGCGTACCTGTACTGTGGTAGCGTAAGTAACCTCCAGTCGAACAATCACTGGGCACCTTGAGTATTTGGTGCTTTGCTTTAAGCTTTATCGATATCATGTAGTTGATTTGATCATGAACGGAAGTCACGGCACGGGTACCCTACACGTCGAGATACGTACATGCTTGATGGAAAGTTTGCTAGCCTTCTTTGGATGGAAGCTGAGCGCTGAGCACTCGGCTTCATGAGATGGCTTGTCCCGGTGCTCGAGCAGGAAGGGATGGCGTGGAACAGCCACGTTGCTAGTAAGCGTCCATCAAATGGCCTATCGTCACCTAGTCTACATTAAAGTAAAGTAGGTCAGCCCACGATGCCGCACGAAAGCAGGTTGAATGCCTGCGCACGACGTCTAAGTGTAAACTGATTCTCGTTCACCGCTGGCCAGGGTCCCACAAGGTGACTTGCGGACTCCGAGCCGAATATTCCCTACCTCCTGTCGTCCCCAGACAACTTTGTACTAGCCCGGACGCCGGAAAAACTTGAAACTTGACCTATCAGCACACGCAAGTACTCTCCACCCTCCCAGATTTAAAACAACTGCACTCGATTCGATTCATGGGTATAAAGAAGAAGGGGGGGATCTGATCTCGCGCTGAATCAGGCCTCGTTCGAGGACATACCAAAGATGGCTGGAATTATCCTTTCAAGTGCATCACCTGAGGTGGTCTGTGGAACTAGGATACGTTGCGCTCGACTCAGGGTGTAGATT
>JBBPNX010000403.1:0-20940 GCA_038091155.1 Harrya chromipes | reverse complement strand
TAGACCGCATGTCCTTTTCAACGTCACAATCGACATTTTATTTTAATGACGGACAATAATATTTATTTGTACGGACGATAATCGGAAGTGGATAGGACATTTATTTGTAGCGTCCCTACTATTCACAGTGAGCTGTATGAAGACGTACTGGCAAAATCACTTACGACATTTAGTCCCTTGCAGTTCTGAATCTTCATTCAACACCATGTCCACATCCTACGGAAGGAGCAGAAGTGCTTCCCCACCTATGCTCTCTGTAAAATCAAGGAAAATTGTCTTTGATGGGGTTGTTTTGCCCAGGGCGGAATCACTCCCTTGGTACAAGGACGTTCGTCATGTTCACCAAGCCTCTGCCAGTGAATCCAGTACTGCGTCCGAGTCATGCTCAGGTCAGTCCTTTTCAGTCTCAGTTCAACCAATTTTGACGTCCCTTGTGTTCCAGACTCAGAGTATCAGCCTGAAGAACCAGAAAACGAGACAGATTCTGTCCCAAACCCTACGGTCAAATTTGCTGGCTACAGTTTCCCAACTCCTCCTGTTCCACCAACGAAGGACAAGGCCACTTTGGTTGTCGCAAAGAATTCCATAGTATGTTTCCAGGATCTACATGTGGACAAGTCAGCGAATTACGACTTTCCCTACCCTCGCTCCTCCACTTGCCCAGCTGTAGAAAGATTGCAGATGGAATACACGTCCATGGGTTTTCTTTGTCATCCTTGTCAAGGATTTATTCGGCCCAAGGACTTCTTCAAACATTTGACGCCTAACTCCAAACATCCACACCTGTACGCTATTCCAAAAGCCGACCGACGTATACTTTCGGAACATATTCTAGGCTCCCACTCCATCTCAACCGACACCATGTTCTCTTTTCCAGAAGACCTCACTCAGCCTATTCCAGGCCTACCAGTCTTTCTGTCATATATGTGTCCAGAGCCAGGTTGTGGCTTTTGGACCACTACGTACGCTGGGGATTGGGCCGGTAAACTAAGGCATCACTACTACGGGAATGGAGCAAGCTACAAACCCAAACACCCTGGTATTAAAGTCCCTAAGCGTTCCGAAGTCGTCTTCTGTTACCTTATTAGGCCATACAAGCATATTCCAAGCAACGATCCTGACTATGCATGCGTCATCAAACTTCCAGAAGGTTGGGTGCCAAATGATGAAGAGGGGCCACGTATTCCCCATAGTATAACACCCCAGAGTTTAAGAGAGATAGAGGAGGTAGAGCGTACATTGGCTCCTTCGGCTCCATTTCTTTTCGAGTTAGGATGGCCTCAGTTCTTGCAATCCTTGCATTGTCCATTTGAAACTCTCTATGTAATATGTGGAGCGCCTCTGCTCAAGCATCGGGAGGATATTGAACCTAGCGATCAAGAGTTCTACCAATCTTTACGCTGGCTCTGTTCCTTGGTTCCAGGATATCTTCTGGATGGAAATCGCTATGCATTTACCCTACATCTGGATGCAAGGAACAGCTTGACCATAGGGTACGTTCAAACTCTCCATTTGAGTGGAACTCTAGCCATTAACCTTCATCTTTTTAGTACAAAAGCCAAACTTCGTCGTCTCGAGGAGCCCACATATGCTCGCTATGCCCGTCCCATTCAGCGTACACTTTGTCTTCTGCTATGGATCACTCATTTCATAGTAACAAAGGATAAGGCTGCTGTCAAAGCGAAGCTGGGTTCTTTGCGAACTCTTGTGAAAATTATCCCAAGAACTCTACAGACGGCTCTATCTTCCTTGTATACCCTGATTACAGCTTCCACACAGCCAACGCCGTTAGAAGCTTTAACTTATCTTCATAACCTCTTGGTTTCTGTCGTCAAACATGAAGTTCCTTCTATGGAGCTAAAGCTCGCTTGCCCCACCGATTACGCACTTTGTATAGGCTCATTACTCCAGAATGGTCGGTTTCAACTGGCAAATTCCCTCACTCAAGACTGTGCTGCCTTACAACACTCGTTCCTCATCATTTTGTTTCATGATGCAAGACTACGTCAAGACAGGGCCCTAAACTTTGTGCCTCATAGTGCATTCCACTGGCCAGGCATTGATTTAGACCAACCAACGGCTCCTAGATTCTTGCACAATGAAGAAAGGGACGCAGCTACCAATGGAGAAGAAGATCTGCTTGACGATATCGCAGATCAAATTGAAGAAGATGTGAACTGTGCCGAAGAAGCTTTCACAGAGGTAGCGGGCGGTGGTCCTGAACTTATCGTATCCAGTAGAGAATCAAGAACCCCAGGTAACGTCAATCCAGACCTCACGTTCTTATATTGGCTGACAAAGATGTTTTATTAGCTACTTTACTTGAACTAATTGACGCTGATAGCGATGAGGAAGAGGGTGACAATGTTCAAAAAGAAGGACAAGGTCTTTGGAAGTATGTTTCGCACTACTTTATTGAGAGTTAAAAACTGACAAAGTGATATAGATTCCTTCGGGAGAACGCAATCTGGGTAAAACCGTTACCGCTAGAGTCATCAACACCCTATACCAGGATGAAGGCAACGTGGATGGCTGCTGCTCCAACTGCAAGGCAGGAAAGTAGTACCGCACGGTTTACCTGCTCTAGAAAAGGAGAATCTATATTTGTTAGAGTTGCGGACGGTTCAACGATCGACATACCGTTTGCGACTCTGAAGTCTGTAGCTTTGACCTCTATTATGGATTGTCAACAAGCTATTCTTCGAGCTCTACCCTTCACCTGTCAGACTCATTATACTATCTTCAATTGGACGACACTTTCAGACGATCTAAATGAGAGACGGTCTCTCTTCCTCCAAGCACCCAACTCCGAACGCTTCAAATCTATACTACAAGAAATCTACCAATCACTCCTTACCCTAGGAACTTCTGACAACTCTCGTCCCTTATTCAATAGGAAAACTGGCAACTACGACTTCAAGGCCATAAACGATTGGTTGTCGTTAGATCAGCATATTCAAAGCTTGCTATGCGGCGCTCTTGTTCAGTCTAGTGGCATCCCTCCCCGAGACTTTCAAATGGCAGTTCTTCAATATGATCACGACGATACTACAGATACAGGACGTAATCTTTTCATATTGGATGGTGCCCTTGCCTTAGGGAATCCAAAAGCAAAACAGACAGACAAGAGGACGGGAGAAAGTGTCTGGCAAATTGCTCCTTCTCTTTCCAAGATGGTTTTATTCTACCTAGGAGTGCTGCGTCCTTTAACGATTGCGTTTTCAAAGATCATCCACCCCTCTGAAGATCCACTTCAGTATCAGTCCCACCATCGGTTTCTTTTCGTACACCATTCTCCCATTGCAAAATGCTTTCAAAACCGGCTTAAAGCTTGCCTTTGGAACGGTTCTATGGTTAACCGTGCTTTACAGCAGAGTGCCGTCAAATTTCCCGTCAAGCTTACGTGCCGCTTCCTACGTGATCTTATCACAGCTCTCCTCCGCATGTATTTCCCCCGGCTTCATCCTTTTGTAACCACCCCCGATGAAACTGTCTTTGATCAACAAGGTCAGCATACGATGACTACGTCCAATCTTCACTATGGCCGTAGCGGTGGCATTCTATTCACCTTACACATGCCGCTCATGGTTGCCTTGCAACTCATGCAAGTCAGTCGGGCCTATCAAGTGATTCTTGGGTTGATCCAGTTTGATGACGATACTCGTAATCTTTACACCAATCCTCTGATGCTCCAAACTGAAAGAAACAAAGATGCAGCTTTATATGTTGCACGAGCTATAGTTTGTCAATGCTACCAGTTAGGAGGCAAAAATTCTTCAGAAGAAAACCAGAGCGCGGTGGATATGATTCTCTCAAACAGGCCATTCTACAATATTCAGGTTCGGTTTTGGCTTTATTCTATATCTTTATTGTTTACAAAGTCAAGTACTAATTTATACATAGACCAATCCTGTCAGTACCACCTTGAATTCTGAGCAGATTGGCGATATCGCTTTGGAGCAAGTCATGAAGACCTTGATTTTTGGCTTTTCAGGTCCAACTCCTCAGTCGACCCCCTTGCCAGGAGGATGCACTATAGAAGAGGCAACTGTTGCTGTCCAACAGGTTAAAATCAAATTGCCCATCTTCTAACCAGGAATCAAATTTCTAACTATATTTCAATAGATCATAAAGGCATTGGAAGAATGGCGAACTGGAAAATTCCGACAGATTGACGATGCAGACATTGAAGCCATAGCCCATTTTGAGAAAATGAAGGTTGGCGTTGCTCAAAGGTTGGAAACTTTGCTTAAGGAGAAGCCTGAGAGGTGGATAGACCTAACATCTAGAGTATATAGCACAGCTAAAGCTGCAGTTTCTGAGGCAGGTACTTGGTTAATACGCGGTTGTTAGAGCTTCTCTTTATACAATGCGCTAGTTTGCTATCATTTCGCATTAGGATAACCTCTAGTTAGAGCGCGTAACCTATCTGAGTCCTTAGGAAATGGGAACATTCTAAACTGCAGATGAGCTCCTTCAAACAAACGCATACTCAGCCCCGGGCGGCCGTTGCAGCGACCTCGTTCCCACGTTGGTCCGCTGCGGCACAGCAGATGGCGCATGCGGACTTACGTCGCACTGCACCGTATACTCACACTCGAATGCAAAGCAACAAATGGAATGAATGAACGCCAACATGGCAGCGCGGTCTGGGTATGATTGTAGGCAAAAAGCCTGAGATATCCACGTCATGCAAGCCTGCTTCGCAGAAGACTTGGATGAAAACATATTTGTACCTGACCCATGTGAGGGGGGGAGTTGATCTCGCAGAGGGCCAGAGGAGGTCGTTGAACTTCTGAATCCTCGGGTGGAGAGCCACTGGCCAGACCCGACCAAGTCTCCGGTAGCTGACCTAATATAATATACCTTTTATATCCAACTCATCTCTTCAGCTGCGATGGCTTTGATAAATAAGGTAATTTTGCCGCAACTCGGCTACAGCTGTAAGCGACTAGCTATCTGTCTCCGTCAGCGCAGGCAAAGTCGAAGTTGGGAGGCATCAATGGCAAGACATAGCACCGAAAAATTCGGACACGATGGGAGAGGAGCCGCAACCCAAATTCAAGCCAAGACGCAACTGCCAGCTGAGCAGGACGGTTGAATCGAATGGAATACAGACAACGGAAACAGACGTACTAGCCCCATTCACACCGCCCCCCAACCATGCTAAGCGACCTACATACACATTGTCCAAACCCGCCATCGTACATGTCGGATGACTTTTGCCACTGCGCGGTCGTGGATGAGAGAGCTATGCGTCCTGTGCAAGTGAGCGCACATCGTGTAATGCATGTCATGGTCTGGCATCAACTTTAGAACAGGTCAACAGATGTACGTCGTCAAGTCGAGGCCATTTCAGACTTTGAACGCAGCCACCTTCTCGGCGAGTCGAGACGCAAAGTCAGCAATAGACTGATGGTTGTACGGAGATGTGGTTGGCACAGACATAGGTCTCACCAGATATGCGGAATTTCTATATGATAGTGCCTGCACGGAACATGTGTGAGCGATGGGAGTAGGGCTAACACTAGGAGTTGTAAGGCTGTTCTGGAATGTCAACTGCATCCTCGGTGTCAGGACTGAGAAGGCTCACACAAAAGAGTAGATCAAAGTGTTGTACTTGTCCCAACAAATGGCTGAGAGTGGGAACCCCTCTGAAGCATGCCAGCCTACGTACCAGGCAGTCGCAACTCAAGCGGGCTCATGCCAGCTAGCGACTAGTGTGAGGGAGGTCACCTGTTGTAAGACAGACAATACCGTTAAGGTAAGGGTCAAAAAAACATCGCTGGTGCCTGGTGTCTCGCGCCAAGCTAGGGCAATGATGGATGACTCACGACGATGCATGAACAGGCCTTCGCTTGGATGGCCACTGGCAACCCACTTTTTGTCCCGTGCAGGCAAAGTTGGAATTATATCGTTCTTTCACCATGTTTGGTCAGATGTGTCAACCGATCAACCAGCGCTATTGTCGATGCATCCCCGAACTGGAAATCAGGAACAGCGGTGAGCCTTTCGGCATTCCGCACGGTAAAGTTTTAACTCGTCCATACCCTCACTGAACTACAATGGAGTCAACCAGGACATCCACTACTTCGAAAGCTTCACGCACAGGTTCCTCTGACACTTTTGGAGTCAGGGCAAGGACAGAATCAGGTAAGCACCTTGGGTTAAGCTCATCGCTGCTCTTATTGACTTGAAATCATATGAGTGCAAGCCCCAAGTCAGTCGACAGCAAATATGGAGCAGCGTGTTTCCAACCTGGAAAGGGGACTGATAAACCAAGAAAGTGACATTCACACCCTTGAATCACAACTTGGAGATGTTCGGTCTGCTCTGGTAAGAACTCGGTCGCTGGATAGAAGTTTACTGGAGGAACTCGCGGAGGATTCACGCCAAAACATTTTGAACATGGAGGACCGCCTGTCACAAAGACTGAAGGCTACAGAGAATGGGCTGTTGGATAGGCTGATGACAGTTGAGAGTGAAGTAAAGGGTTTGGCGTCGTCATCCCAGGGGGTTTTGAACCGCATATTGGGCGTAATAACCTCCCTTGCAATTTCACTGACTCGGGGGTCCTCTGGCAGCACTGCAGCCCCCACCTCACAACCTGATCACGCTCCAAATGACCTCTGTTGGTAAGTGTGGTGATGATTTTGTTTTCGCGTCATATCTAATACTTTTCAGATAGGGTTGCATGCTGGTATACCCTGGGGTTGGCAGACCAACGCCATACTTGTACCTGGGGTACGGGTTCTCTCTTTTCCAATGTACCATCATTGCTTTTTGCCAATACTGTTCTGCGTGTTATCAAGTCTACCCCCTTGTCACATTTCTCGTAGGTTGTGCATATGTGCATCATGCTTGTATGTACCATTAAGGCGCTGCCTCACATTGCTCCATTGCACTGATATGACGAACCCAACCCACCCTGAGTTGCTTCACTGAGCATGTAATTGGATACAGGGATGGAGAGGATGTTCCTGCAAGCGCATTGAAACATGTAACTTGGTTCTGAAACAGCGCTCAAATTTCCTTCTACATAGACAAATGCTGAGGTCTACGGTGCACCGAACCTTGTAAGAGACCAGAAACTAGCCTAGGAAGATCGAGTATGTGGTTCCAACTTCTTCATGATCAATGGTACGACTCGACTTATGTCATGATAATCAAGAAAACTTACCTTGCGGTGCCCTACGTCACGTTCGTGAGGTTCGCTCAGGAAATTGCGTGCGGATGTCCGCACATGTTTAACCTAATTGTTCCTAATAACTCCCTAATATTCATTACCCTTTTCTTTGTCCCTCACTTCCCCTCTGTTGTGCATCCCGAGTTGCTGTTGAACATTCCTATCTCCCACCCCACTTTTATGCTCACATCATCACTCACGGTGTTGATCACGATGTACAAGGTAAAGTGGTTCTTACGAAGAAATCGTCGTATAATTTTCAAGTCCTGACACTTCACCGCGTCACAACGACGACGCCAAGAAGCAGCCCATCGACACCCACACCCATCTTCGACCGTCCACCTGAAGATGCACAGTGCTCATCGTCCTCCTCGTCATGTTCCTCTGGCTTGCTTTCTACCTCCAACCAAGTGCTAAACCAGAATCCAAAATCATCTACTTGTCTCGGTCTGGTCTTCGTTCTCCACCGACATCCTTACCTTATTCTAATTCGGCTCACAGGAACTTGAGAGAATTCAAGTATCGCCCCACTGCCGGTGGTATGGCCATGCTGGCACAGCAGAATAGCAACATGGAGTCACTGGAATGACCACGAAGCCCGGTACAAGATCAGCAACCAAGTCAGGATCGGTCGCTGTGTTTCTATTCGAGCCAACCGCATTTCCTTTACATTTGACTTGCATTCCCTCATTGACAATAGACACCGGTATATATCCCTTTTCTGTTTCAAGGACATTCAGACACACATTGACATTTCTGTTCAACAGCTTGCTCAGCATCAGCAACTGAAGTCGCTGCACCTCTTTTCTGTCGGTTTTCTGACAGAACCTGTTCTCAAACGCTGGAAAGATGCTCTTGTCAGTGCTTACAAGGGGGAAAGTGACGACCACACACTCCGTTCTGTCGCTCGCTCACTCACTCCGACAGCAAATGCGCGCTTACCCTAACAGAGCCTTTGCCATTGGATCATCCCTCAACACCTCTCTCAATTTCTCGACGCCTATCTTGCACAGTTTGAACACAAGCCCGAAACTTTGTTTGGTATTCGCTAGCCAGGGACCACAGCACATCTTCATGGGTCGTCAGCTCGCTGAGAGCTACCCTGCCTTCCTCTCCTCAATTCAAGAGAACGATTGTATTTTGGTCGAGAACTATGGGCAAGACCCGATGCTTGAACACACAGGCCTGTTCATTTCTGGAGTTGAATGCAGGCTGCCAGCGAGCGGGGTGTGGCCGGTCTAAGAGGTTGTGTTATCCTTGGTATTTATCCAGGTTGCGTTAGTGGACATCATGAGGAGTCTGGGCATCACATATGATTTCGTGGTTGGTCACAGGTAAGGCTTATCTGTCCGTCTTCTTTGTTGTCGCTAACCTTGGTATAGTATTGGCAAGATTGTTATGGGTTACGCTTCTGGGCACTATGATCACGAGACGGCGGTGGGTATTGCAGTTGCTTGCGGTAACTCGGTTGTACAGTGTCGGGACCTGCCACCTGACATTCCTCTATGATTGCCTTCCTTGTCCTTGGTAGTGTTCTCAGTTTCCTCATCAGGCGCAGTTGTATTCATCAACGAGCTTGTTGCATCTGCGGCAGCGCCGCAGCGGTCCTGTTCGTGGACGTGTCCACGCCATTGTCTTGGGTGCGTTCATTGCCGTACACTTTGTTGCTGGTGGCTCGTCCACTTCGATCACTTCGACATCGTCGTGAGGAAACAAGTCTTGGTTGACACGTCAATTTGACAGGATAGTTAAGCGCTCCACAGCTGCGACGTGGTGTGACGTTGGCGTTCCTTGTTTGTTTCACTATGTTTCACCTCAGTGCACCTGACATGTGGGTAGGACAAGTCGAGATCCCGTTTATAACCAACTTTTTTCACAGGTATTGGAAGTTTTTGAAATTTATCCCAAGCCCCATATCCCCCAACTCTCATATTTGCCTTCTCCGCCTCTTCCTGACTGTTCAACATGTTCGTTAAGCTCAGGTGGGCCTGCTTCACTTTTATTTGAAGCCACGAGTTCTCAAGTTTGGTTCTTTAGCGCCGTCACCCTCATTGCATTTCCCCTTGTCTCTGCTTTGACTGTCAACCCCCTCACCGACGCGACGGCTGGAGGTACGGTGATGATCACGTGGACAGTCTCTACCATGGATCCCAAGTACTTCTCCTTTCTGATGGTCAACCCGACCAACTTCCACAACACCTTCGCTATTGCCAACGCCGTGCAGACTGACCTAGGTAAACTTGATGTCACACTTCCCCAGATGCCAGCTAGGTACGTTGCATATTGTCCGACCTATTTCAGTCCATCGTCAGTTTGATCAGCCCAGACTCTGACTCAATTGCCAATAGTGTCATGCTCGTCGGGTGCAGTGTTCAGGCGATCATGCAGCGTCTCAAGGAGATGAAGATCAGTGCATTCTCATCTCTAGTACACGTGTTCCCCATCAACTCACTCGAATGGGCTCTCTTTCCATCTCTGGAAGTGATGTTTGGCGACATGTGCACCAAACAACATCCTCATCATCGACATTGCCTACCTTGAATGTGCCCTCTTCACCACCAGTCAACGTGGCTCAATGGTCGATCGCAAGTCGGGACGAGTGCGTTTACCAGGTTCCTTGCTCAGCCTTCGTTCACTCCTGAACTCGTTTGGAATCGACCTGCCTTGCGTGCTACACAATGTGGGCAACAATGTGTTCATGACGCTCGTCCTGTTTCAGCGCATGGTCAATCCAAAGGGCAGAGTCGGAGTTGGGCTGGGCAGTTTGGGCATCAGCATTGGAGGCGTGGTGGGCATTGGCAGTGGGGTAGGGTTGGGGTCGGGCAAAGAAAACGCCAAGGATAAGAACAAGCCGAACGGGAATGGGAGTGGCTCTTTCGCCCTCTATCCAGTATACATCTCAAGTCTGGTACCAAAGCGAACGGCCACAGCAATGCGAACGGGACTGGCGTTGGAACCATCAATGGCACTGACAGGTGCGTGTGGGTACCAACAGTGATCTTTGGGGAGGTGTGGATGAGATGCGCATGTGCACCAGCACGAAGCGGGCATCCATGTTCAGTGTGTTCACATTGCCATTGTTGGCACCCAACACCAGCGCCAAGAGCAAGAAAGGGGCGAGTAATGGGAGCACAGGCAGGAGCAGGACGCTGACACCCTCGACGACACCCTCGATGATCGTGCCCAGTCAGAGGGGCCACAGTACCTTTGAGAAGCAGCGGTGATTCTGGGTTGGTGGTTTCAAGTTGATGCGGTTTGATCTCTCATTCTGTCTATTTTTCTCTCTTACTTGCTTTCGTGCCAAGTGGACGCTCATTTGAGTTTTCTTTTTCCCGGACCTTTCTTGTTCTCTCCTTAGGGCGTCGTCTCAGACTTGCAGACAGGATGGATTCAATTAGCTAGCTTATGCACATAGTACTGGGGATGTTGTTGCAAGAATGCTATCACGAACAAAATTTCTGACCTTCTAGGCCGATTCATGCCAAGATCCCTTAGCGCTATGATATTACGCAAAATCATGAGTGAGGGCGAGCCTACTCCGTGTTGAGAACCCAACCATTCATGAATCACAGCCCAACATACTCCTCTGTACCGCATCCGACGAAAACATGATCTCCTCTCCCACATTCACCTTCGTTGTCTTGGACCCGCCAAAGCCAGCCAAACTGCCCTGCAAGACGAAGGCGACCTTGATGGAGAAGAACGCCCCAGCATCATCGCCGCCCACGTTGAACTCGAGCGTGCCCAAGCGTTCCTCGGCAGAGATCCGCAGAATAGACCAGTCGATGGCGTGTGAGGAGGAATTGAGCGACCAGTTGGAGGAAGCATCGGAGATGGTTGGGTAAGATCCTGTGGGAAGGGGGATGGTGACGGCGACGTCATAGAGCATGAGGTGGTCATGTTCGAGTTCGTACTCAATGTTGACGTTGCACGTGCCATCGTTGGAGGGAGACGGCCAGCAGTTGACTACGTGCAGGGAAAAGAGGTAGACTACAGGTTAGCGGTGGTACCAGTCTGCGTAAAGAAGCTTACTCGAGAGAGGGACAAAGCTCTTGTCCTGGCCCACATAGCGCCATTTGAGCATGGCGAGCGCTTGGCCGACTGGAAACGACCTTGAGGGGTCCTTGAGCGCGATGATTTTTCTTGGTTCAGGGCGAACTTGGCGACATTGGGGCGTTGTTTGAATTGGAGGTCAGACCCAAAGTCGGTCGAAAATGGTGCGAGGGTAAGTTTGATATGTGCGTTGGACGGGTGGGTTCATATCGCCCTTGAATTCCATAGATTTGAGGCCACCTTCACGCAGGAGCGAGACAAAAACAGTCTCCTTGATGACGACGTGTATGCTGCGAATCATGAGATTGAGCCTGACAAAAGAGGTGGGGGAGTCATGACTTGCCTGTCTGGCGATACAGGTGGAAGGCTGCCCCGGGCATCCTTCTGAATCTGGGTCGGCGGTTTGACCGGGATGGGTGTTGGAGGAGAGGACATGTCGTCAACAGCAAAGACTTCGCCACCAAGAGCATCCAGTAATTCTGCCTGTCTCGTTTTCTCGCTCCCGAGCTTATACCAACCATCGAACCCACCGCAGTCTCAGCAAGTGAATCAACTAGCGCCGCCGCAACGTTGACGAAACCGCCCTCGTTGCAACCAGCGACGGGGAAGGTCGCTTTATGGCGTACGTGAGCCAAGTTGTATGCCACCCCAAAACAAGGACGACTGACCAGGGATCTTTCTCTGCGAGGGATAGTCCGCAAACTCCCTTGAAAGAGTTTGGGCAGCGTTGTAGGCGGCGGCTTTGGTTCACTTTTTAGGCAGTGACGCCTGCATGGTTTCTGCAGGATCCTGATGGGGATCAAGAGTTGGCACATCATTTCCTCTCTGGCCAAGGCAAAAAGAGCCAACCTCTGGATACATGAGCTTGAGCTCATCGTCCTCATTCTTGACGGGTTTGGACTGCTCCGTCTTTGACACCAAAGTAGAGGCGCTTCACGTCACAATGGGAACATCCTCCAGTGGGTGTGAGCAAGCAAAACAAAACCAAAAGCAAAGAAAAGGCGCACATCTGGATACCTAGTTCCTTCTCGCCTTTGTCGTCGACATCCTCTTTTTCTGCCTTGGTCTTGCCACCCCATTCATCTCTTCGCACAATCGACCAGATATGCACGCCAATACGATCAACAATGTGCCAGTCTACAGCCTGGCATCACATGGAGAAAAACGAAATAAACGAACACTCAGCGTACGCACGAGAGACGCCACTTCTGCCGTTCTGCGGAACGTGGACACCCCCATTTGGGCACGTGCCGCTGTGGAAGGTTCGCAGTGATGAGAGCTTTATCTCCAAAGAAAAGTCCAATCCTGATGAGAGCGAGGGATATATCTATCCTCGAGCCAAGTCCAGGGTTTTTCTCAAGGGCTAGTTTCTGCACCACGATAGCACGCTCCTGGCAAAGAGTTTGATTGGGCTGTATAGTGCAGGGGTTATCGACATATCCTGTCTCCAGTGCGCGTCAGGTGGTTCGCGCCCGCCTTTAGTGCATCCGATATTTCAGACTCTCCTCCAGTCTTCTTGGCTTCAGCTAGCCGTTCATCAAGTCTGTTGAGCTCCTCTTCATTTGCTTTCTTCATCTCATCAAGAAACGTAGCGTTGGAAACGAGAGCACCAGAGGACATGACAAGACGGTAATACAGCACCATTTCCAATCCCAAAAGAATATGCTAGGATAAATAAATCCTTAACAGAGAATGCCAGATGAACGCACCGTCCGCTTTGATCCCATCTAGTAGCTCATTTCTAGCTTTGTCATGAAGATGTTTGAGTGAAGAAGAACTTGAAAGCAAGACAAATACAAGTTGGGGAAGGGCCCTAAGATTACATAACCTCAGGAGCAAGCGCTACTCGCCCCGTAAGTTCCTTCTTGTCTATGCCAACGTCAGATAGATCAGTTTTCACTCCCAGCACTCACGTTTGTCAAGCTGATAGTCATACTGCTCGGCTTGTTCAACACCTTGTTCATGCTCAAGGGATCCCTATCTCCATCTTGTACCATCACGAACCATGTCAAAGTATGTCCCATCCGAATATGACAACGCCAGCACAAGTCCGATATGCCTTCCCCCAGTACACTTCATTCCTGAAGCCCTGCGATGGAGACCTGGCAATCCGTTTTGTCAGCACTTATTGTCATGCTCGTGGTACACGCAAACCTAACCTTTTCTCTGTAATTGCTGTAGGTGCACCCTGCCGGGCTGCCAAAGATGTCATTTGGGTTCATCCGAGTTCGCTCATTGGAGAGTCGTTCTAAGCACTATACCTACAGAACGGTTATTGCATCCCTGCAGGGGCAACTGTGTTTGGGAACCGCTGGTGAGTGGTTTACCTAACAATATGCACGTTCCAATGCGATTGTTGGACCTCCTCTGACAGGAGCCTTGCCTGCAATCCCGAGGCGTTCCCTGAACCCAAAAAGTTCTCTGTCACGGCCCCAGTTTTTTACGGTTGTTGCTATGAACGTGAATGATGCGTTACTTTGTTTTTCAGCGCGGTCATTATTTTTGGTGCATACTAGCGAACAAGGTGGGCGGCGTTTGACGCGCTGCTGGTTTAGTGTCCAATGCAGGCGATGCTGTAACATCTTCAGAGTTACGAGGTTCGAGTTTATAGGTTCGCTCTCGATGCCCACAAACAATGCACGTCGATTCCCGCACGGCACCTATCTCTTATTTGCACGCATTTGTGGCTCCTTTCACGGACCGTCGTCCAGTCTTGGGGACGAGGCTCAGCACTCACCTCCCATTGATCATGCCTGTGTTCGTCTCGGGCTTATCCCTTTCGTGTGCACAGTAGCTCGCACACACGCCCCGATGAAGGTCTGATAGCGCGAGGCCACGTTCAACTCGATCAACGGTCTTCGGGGGCGGGAACTGCTCGGAACCCAAGGGCGTTGATCAGTCAATTTACCCAAGGCAGAAGGGTACACAAATAAATCTTTTATGGTCTTGACAGACCGTCAACCTGTAGGCGACCTGAAATATAAGGCGTGCAATATTTAAAACGATCTCATACAATAAAGATAAACCTGCAGAGTATCTCCTAATCTTCCTCACTTGGATCTCCCTCCTGGAAGCACCTTGTATAAGCATTATGCTTCCAGTTATTCTGGTTTTGCCTCCATTTCTCCAATGTACTGTCCCAGTATAGGACAATAGAGGCCCTATTACCTGTGTACTTCAGATTGAAATGGTTGACTTCGCTTGAACGAAACACTACAAAATCGCCCTGTCTCAGATCCAGAACGAGCCCTGGCTCTACTAAAACCAAAGACCCTCCCTGAAAACGTCCAATAGGTAAGACCAAGCAAAAAAGAAGATCCCTGCAGTCACGATGTACCCTTGTACATGCGTTGAAGTTGAGTACCAAAGACGTAAACGGATGCACAGGGGAAGATGCATTCTCTGGAAGTACAGAGGTAACTTGAGCAATCGCCTGGTATTCCTCAGGTAACCAGGACTTGAGCTGCGATGTTGATTAGCTTAGAAGGGCATCGTGCAGGCATACGCGTACAGTTTCCTGTAGCCATTCTAATACAACCCTGAAGCCTTCCGTAAAGAGGTGATACGCCTCTTCATGATCAAAGGTTTCTTGAGACAAATAGGGGGTGAACTGGGAATGATTTGTACGCGTGCAGCCATCCCTGTCTAAATAATATGGGTGAACATCTTCAGGCGCACCCTCTCCCTGAGGTTGAGGTATCAGTCAGGCTAACCGCCAGCTCAATATTTTCAGCGTGCTTACTGACGTCCCATATTTGAAGTACCAGGACCAATGCATGGCTCGGAAATCCTTTGCTGGATGGTCATACTGACCTTCAGAGGCGGAGTCTTGAGCAGCTGAAAAACTTGAAGTTGGAAAAATCAAAGCCAAAAGGTCGCAAAGCGTATCTCGAAGATGAGGAGGCATAGAAGTCGAAATGAAAGCTAGAAGACTTCCGTCGCTGCGCCTAATGTTGACGTTGTTACTATTTAAGCAAGTAAGGTCTCGCAACGTTTATATATAAGATTGCCTACCCTCCAAATGCTGCCGTGGGCACTCGAATATACTGCCCTGGCGAAAGCTTGATGCCGTTAGGATACATACTGGCCATCTAGCCTTGTCAACGTTATTTCCAGCTCGATAGATAAGACAGCTATACAAGCCTTGTCTTCAAAGTCCTTCAAGTCCTTTACCGCAGGAGCGTCTTCTACCAATTTCCTTTCGTGCTGAGTCCATTCCTCTCGTTGACTTGGTTCATGGGGTATATAAAAAGACTTATTTGCCTGGTGAGAGCTATCAAATGATGTACGGATGGTTAAACAGGGAGAAGACAGCGACGGCAGGAGGGAGGTTGGTGCATTACAGTTGCTTTGCGTTCCGCTCTGAAAGCATGCAGGAGTTTGCGGTTCTATGAAAGTTACCGGCTTCAAAAAGGATAGAACTTGAAGTTCCGAGCCTTTCAAATAACAGGGCTCCCATAATGCTGCATCGCGGTCAATGAGGCCAAACGAACTTAAACGTGAATGGTCAGCAACGTGGCCAAATTGTTAGCAGTATCCCTCACTTGGTGTTGAAGTGATCAAAATAGAGGTCAGTATTTGCCAGGTCGTTGCTGAAGAATTCAGAAGGTAAACCATGGGCAGGAAACATTTCAGTCATGGGAATGGGCCAAGCTTCCATCATGCAGGAGATACTAGGCACAATATTCGAAGCGATGATCCGCCTACTGGGAGTTTCTACCCTCAATGAGATCTGGTTCTCTAGGGGGCCAAAACAACCACTCACCTGTTGGTGGCATACGTAGTATATTTCCGAATTCTAAGGGGAGATTCCCCAGCATCTTGGCGACTGCTTTCTGTAATCCCAGACCTGCAATCAGAACCAGGAGATAAAGACTACCCCCAGCTGCCACCCTAGCAAACTTGGAGCCTGCTGAATGCCATCTTGAAAAGGTTGGAAATCCTACGTTGCAGGAGCCTCCTAGCTCCTTCTGGAAAATGCGTTCCAGGTTATGTTTGGTTTGAATCCTAATACTGAAAACAGATAACGCATATAAGTAAAGATTAGAGAGAAGCTTCAAGTTACTCACCTCTGGCACTTCAGCGTCAGCCGCATACAGCTGACCATGAAGGCAAAATCGATCCAGATTGACTTCTGCTGCAGATTGCGACATTGCCTCACAATAGATGAGAGAGAGGAGGAAGCTTGGTTAACTTCTGTACTGCCATCCAGATCTCGGCATTGCTCTGTGATGGACCTGAGAGAACTGAGATCCGCAGACAAAGCGCCGTATGCCTGAGAGATTTCGCAAACCCAGGTTGCAGCTGATGACTCTGCAGAGCCCAGCAACACAATAAGTCCATCAAGGTCTTCAAGCTTCTGGAAATGCGGGGCTGACCGAGGAACCCACGACGCGGATTGGCCTTTCTGCTTAGATCTCTTGGGTTTCTCAGACTTCTCAGGTGGTAGTGCACCGCGCGTCGGACACTTGTTGGCAACCTTGACAGGCCGCTTGGGTTTCTCGTATGGCTTGGTCGTCAGCCGCTCTAGTCTTCTCTGAGCAGGGGAAGAAGGATTCAAAGGTCCAGCCAGTGACTGGGAACGCAAGGAAGATGAGTCAGAGTCCCTGTGGGATAACAGCGCGACTTGTAATTCCTGCATAGGGGTCGGAGAAGGTGACCAGCCTGGCTGAGCGTCCTCCAACCTGGGGGTACTGTGCAGAGTTGACGAGGTGGGAGAAGCACTTGTTGGGGTCTGAGCCAGTGATGGGGGTGAGGGGCTTGTCGGGAGGCCAGCTGCAAAAACGGACCGCAAAGGAGAGCCTAAAAAAGCGGCGTGAGGGTAGAATAAAATTCTGATCACAAAGGGTTACCAAAGTTGTTTCTAAGATGACAGAGAACTTCAACAAGTGAATCTGGCAGGGTCCCAAGGCTATTCAACAGCTGGAACAGATCAACACTTGCGTTCGGGTGTACGGCCTGCAGAACCCGAACAACTTCTGAATCCATGGCGGTCTCGGGCAAAGAGCAACTGGCCAGACCCGACCAAGTCTCCGGTAGCTGACCTAATATAATATACCTTTTATATCCAACTCATCTCTTCAGCTGCGATGGCTTTGATAAATAAGGTAATTTTGCCGCAACTCGGCTACAGCTGTAAGCGACTAACCACATTTCCCATCCACCGCTGCCAACCACACTCTCCAGCTTCTGTACAACCATCGCGGAAATGCCATGATTGAGCCACGCCTCCCACGTCTCTTCCCATGACGGTACATGGATGTATGTCCCCGCCCTCATCTATGAGATTGAGCGTTTGCGTAGAATACGACCTGCAAGAGAAACATGCTCATACCTTATCGACTTGTCGACTTCGCTGTGCACGTCCAAATCTGCGTAAACAACCCATTGTTGGCATAAAGGTAAAGTAACGGACATCATTGACGATGAAATACAGCCCTATTGCGCCACCACACCTAGGCCAGAGGATCAGTCGCTCACCAAAGCACACCAATGGAAGAGGGTCAACGTACTCTTGTATGTGCATGTTGCACTCCCCGCGCCTGTTTGATTCAATGTCCATGCAACAACGCAGCACGTCGCACCGCATATCAGACAAATAGCTGCATCGGTCGGCACGGTATTGCGCCGCACACACTGCATCACCTTGTCCCGTCTGCTGAATAGATTGTCGAGCACGGCTGAGAGTTGTGCGAAGCGGTAGATGGCAGGATAGTCCAGGACGACACCGCAGTTTAGTTGCAATGCCGCATGGGAATGACCACGGTGTCTCAAGCCGCATAAGGCTTGAAATGCTCTATGTGCTCCATCGCGCAGATAACGTCGATCAGGTTCTTGCCATCTTCAAAGAGCTTGAGGGTAGATAGGTGGCTAAACACGGATGCACGCTCAACGAGGGCAATCATAACGAGGTAAGATACTTGATCAAGAATTGCCTCCGCAGACGGTGGTGTCGTTCCCACTGCTTCCGTCAACGCGAATAAATGGCGTAAAATATCACTCGAAGAAGCGCCTCGGACTCCAAGAGGGACGGCAGGATTGAGAATGGACCCATCTCGATGCTGATCAGCTTTGGCATGATCACAAGATCAGCCTCGCCTGTCTTCTTTTTCAACCGCACCTTGAGAACCGTTTCGACTTCTTCCCGTCTGTTTCGAGCATAGTGGTAATAAAATGGATTGACTTCATCGTAAAAGGCGTCTTTGGGCTCCCAGGTTCCTGTGTTGGTAGTGGCTTCTGATGCTCTGAAGTTGGCAACTTCTCTAAGGACGTGTTCGAAACAGACTTTGTCTGCCATGCGCGCGGGGACACGCTCCACCAGGTCTGTGTAAGAACACAGTCCAGCTGCAAGGGCATGGATGATCTCGTGCCGAATGGCGACCGGAAGGGGCAGCTTGGTCGCACTGTCTTTCTCAGTCAAGGGGGTGGTGACGGTATACAAGACCTCCTCGACCATGCTGGACAGTTGTGGGCCCTCGTAGATAGGGTGGACAACTGCCCCACGGAAGAATTGGAGGGGCTTGAAGCGATCATGATGAGAGACGTTTGGAGGATGAATAGGTCTTGGTCGTAACACAACTTGCGAAGCATGAAATCCCGGTAGTGCAGTAGTTTACCGCGTATGGGAAAACCATTGTGAATCCACAGGCCAGAACGGATCTGAGCAGCCATCACAAGGACTGAAGGCTTGAGCAAACCCCCGGTTGGAAGACGCCATGAAAACTTACCTGTCAGATGCCTTCTCTGTAGGGAGTTCCTCTCCCTTTGCCTCCGCCTTCTCACGAACTTCTCCTGCTTCCTTCGCCATGCGGAAACGGCGACTATGTTGTTGATCCATCTTGGCTCTCGGGGCGACACCATCCACAGCCATGACAAAGCACTTCCTGGGGTTAATCTTCCCGAATAAAAGGTCCACGTATGCAATGACAGCCATGAATATCTGCTTGGGATGCGAGCTTGTTCTCCTGAATGAGTTGAGTCAGACGTCAATGGGTACTGTTCACTTTGAATCACTTCAGCGTATGCATCTTGGAAGAACAGGAAGGACAACTCACGCGATCATATAACGGAAGAACTAGAGGTGAAGTAAAGATTACTTCAAGTTGTTGTCATCGTATCAACCACCGTGGACAAATGGGCACCTTCGGGATACCTTGCAGAGGTATGAGCAGGTTTTTTGAAGCAGTTTATGGAACATGTGCTTACCGATAATGCACAAAAAGAACGAAGGTAAAGATTCGGACTCGACAACAAAGGCTCTAGTGAAGCAGTGCTTCAAGCCAATGCGACGAGACGGGTGGTGGCACGGTTGGGGTAAGGAGGGGTGAGGTCGATAGTAATGAGGGCGGTGCGTTGAAGAAGGACAAGGGCAGTGAGTGTGGCCGCGACGCGTGTGGTGGTGGGTCTGGTGAGTGCTGAACCAGCCGGCTAGGTGTCATCGTCGACAGTGCTCTTCAATCACTAATGGATGAAGGCGATGGTGGTGGCACTGGTGGGATGAAGCCCGTGGTTGGCAACATGAAATGCAGTTCGTCAAGGAAGGACGAGGGCAGCGAGAGTGGTCGCGGCAATGGCACACTGAAATCGCAAATGGATTGTGTCAATGGCAAATCCGGAAGTAACAAAGGTGTTGTGGCATCCAAAGACGCACAGAGCCCCCCGTAACTCAACAGGGGAGAGTGTCTCAATTTGAGAGCCCGGGGCATCTGGATGAAGGGGTTGGTGGGTGGGTGTTGGAATTGCTGCATTGGGCCCCTCCCATTTCAGAATGGGGGGCAGTTGGGATAGTGGGGGGGCCTCCAGAGGGTACCCATGCAGACTGCGTTCGTCTCTTCCGACTGGCTGTCGCGCACAGCCGAAAGTCTCGTTCACAGCCCCATTGGGATTTGGAAGGGGTGGGTTTGGGGTTGTCATGGAATCCCTAGCCTTTGTGACCTGCGGCTGGACACAGGTGTGGGGTGGGGGGTTTGTTCTGGTGGGAGGGTGGTTGGAGGGACGGAGCTCTGTTCGGGTAGAGAACAGCCACATCCTCTCACGGTCGCAAGTGCCACTTGCCCCTCGCTACCCCTACTCCGATGCCCTGCCACTCATTTTCCACCACCACCAGATCATTTACCTTCCATCTCCACCACACAATTGAGGCGCTTTGCCTTTGATATGACGCACCCCCTCCCCCTGCCTCCATACCCCCCTGGTCACAAAATGTGGTCTTGTGAGTTCATTTTGCCCTCGGATGTTTCGCCACTCATTTTCCACCACAATCAAGCCATTCTCCTGCTGTCCCCGCTGCCAGATTGAGCCGCTTCGCTTTGGATATGACGCACCCTCTCCCCCTGCCTCCATACCTCCCTGGTTACAAAATGGGATCCTGTGAGTTCATTTTGCCCTCGGATGTTTCGCTGCTCATTTTCCGCCATAATAGGGTCATTCTCCTGCCGTCCCCGCTGCCAGATCGAGGCGCCTCGCTTTGGATATGGCGCACCCTCTCCCCCTGCCTCCATACCCCCCTGGTCACAAAATGCGGTCTTGTGAGTTCATTTTGCCCTCGGATGTTTCGCTGCTCATTTTCCACCATAATAGAGTCATTTCCCTGCCGTCTCTGCTGCCAGATCGAGGCGCTTCGCTTTGGATATGGCGCACCCTCTCCCCCTGCCTCCATACCCCCCTGGTCACAAAAAGCGATCTTGTGAGTTCATTTTGCC
>JBBPNX010000402.1:0-20959 GCA_038091155.1 Harrya chromipes | reverse complement strand
CATCGACAGAGCTCTTTCTCGTCAGAGGATTCGCGACATGTAACGGATACACTCGGATCCAGGTCTTTGCGGTCAGCCATCCGAAAGAGACGCCCCACACTGCGCTTGAAGTTCGCGTCCTCTGATCATTGCTTCATAAGCGACGAAAAACAGTTCATTTCGGTCTGTACACACCGTTTCCCGTGTAGGATATATGTCCAGGTAAGGATATACACTCGGGTCTTCCACGCATGTCAATTTGTGTTAGTGTATAATAACATACCCACTTACAGATGGTCATGTTGAGATATTTGGCTGTGAGGCCGCCTGCATTCGCCAACTTCACAACGTTCACAACGACCTCTTTCTGATTGACGATCCTGGAGACTTGCAAAGCCTTTGGATAAAGGTTGAAATGCGGATAAACGGCAGGGTCTGGGTGGTGGTTTTGAGGTGAATAAAAACATGGCTGAGGCAGGTGACCGCACTCACAGGTGACGAGGTTCGGATAGGTGGTCAGCATATTGTTTAGTGGATTTTGATGCGTATCCGGCGGACTCGAAGCCATGATTTCCATACCCTTGGCGACCGTGGGGTATATGTCAAAATGGGGGTACACAGCGGGATCTACCATAATTCGTCAGCATCTGCAAGATCATCAACCGAGAGGTCCATACAGATCACTAAATTGGGATAACGTGCTGTGAAGTTGTTCGACTTCCTTAGCAACACAGAGACCGGCCGCACGATATGTTCCTTGACAATAACTGCAGGATAGATTTCCAAGTGTGGGTAAACAGCCGGGTCTTATGGTAGGTGAGCCTTTGTCAACTCGAAAACTAACTAGCTCAGGACTTACAAATGCAAAGATTGGGGTAACCAGACACCAGTCCTCCTGCTCCACGAAGTTGAATAGTGGCGGTTGAATGCAACGTCACTACCGAGTACGGGTAGACCTTTTGCCACGTCACCGCCTTCTGCCAACCGAATGAGCTTCCCCACACCGATCGACGAGGCGACATGATGTGTATAGAGGGATTTGGTGCGGAGGTCACTGCTGGGTCTACAGGACCTCAAGGGCTAAAGTCATACTATCCTCCGAGAAAATGGTTACTTACAGATCACCAAGTTGGGATACTCGGACACGCCGTCTTGAAGTTGGACCCGAATGCTTGCCCGGCTAGTTGAATATGGGTAGATTTTGATCCATGTCGTCGCGGAGCGCCATCCGAAGGAGTTCCCCCAGACTGCATTGCGTCTTGGAGCCAGAGTATCTTCGACTACTCGCTCTCCCGTGTCAGGCGAAGGTAAACGAGATACAGTTGAAACGACCGAGTGCCATTCATCATCAGGCGGGCCCCAGCTTGTCGCGGTTGCCGGAGTAATTGGAAGGGACCTGCTTATGTGATGGTCAAGATGCGAAGAGGGTCGAGGAGATGCGAACTGTGGTTCGAGAACAGGACTGCGAGGTCCAGCAGATGTTGGTGACCAAATGTATGCATCGTGGGCTTGTTGGAAATTACGCTCCATTGCGTACGTATCCATGGTCGTTGAGCCCACGGGCACCCTAACGTCTGGGGCTGGCTGGTAGGTTTCTGTCATTGAGACCGAGTACAACTCGGTGGTTTCCCTCCACGAATTGACACGGAACTCCAAGTCACTTTTCGGAACTCGAGGGATGGCTGACTGAGGAACTGGCGACAGACCAGGGGTCTCCTGGGTTGGCGGGGACTCGGGTTGATCGACATGATTCTGTGATTTAGGAGGTGCATGAACACCGAGTGATTCGAGTCGGTCGACAAGAGAAAGCTTCTTTGGAACATGACGAAGCGTTGCCGGTTGGGATTTGGTAACCAGGGTGTGCGACCGGGGAGAAACATCCCCCCGGTCCTCGACTGGTTGTTCATCTACTCCTCTGGGCTGGCTCTCGACCCGCCAGTGAGCTCCCAACGATGTTTGAGAATTCAGTGACGGATATATTGGGTCCGGGTCCCGTAAGGTCCCGGAGACCCACGCGTCGAACCATCGGGCCTTGTTCAAGTCGATATCGAATTCAATACTCCCGCCTATTGGCAGCTGTTGAGTGGAGGAAGGTGCGCGACTTTCGAACAAGTGGCCAAAGAGATATTGCCAAGAATCCTCGGAGATACGAGGGGTCATGGTGATGCCATTCTCGTTGATATGAAGGTAAAGGCAAAGCCCAACGGTGTTTGGAAAGTTGTATTCGCGAGCGATCGCGTTCAATTGTCCAAACATCTAGAGAAACGGGTTTGTGGGTCCAAGAGAAGGTACATGACTCTGAAACGCACTGATGGAAACAAGGGCATTAGACTTCCTTGAGAAAGTCTGTGACGGGGTCCCATTGACAACACGTTGCCGAGTTGCCCATGATTGAGCGGGAAATCGGGAGGTGGGATGACCACGACGAGATTCCTCGGGCCCCGTGAATAGCTACCTGCACGGTCGCGAAGATCCCGAGTACCCACCGAGTGTTGATACGAGAGGGCGGACGTCCTACTACGAGGGATGAGTCGCGTACGTTCGGGGGCGACATTCTGGTAATGACCAGTCGCGTCAAAGTCCGCGATGGAAGGAATGAGGGGGGAGTCGTGGGGGTCAGTGTCCGGAGGACTAGGAGGTAGATGGCGGAAGGCCATCATGATGGGTGAGGGAAGGAAAGAGATGGTGTATCATGATAGCTATATACTGGGGCTATGAATTCTCAGCGCAGTCAAGGCGACCGTTCGACCGATGGGAGTGGATGTATTTACAGCCTCGATAGCACGTGGTTCTCGTCATCCGTGTACTAGTACTACATCATGGAAGCAAAACTAACACACCTCCTCACCCTCGCTCAAAAAGATAAAACAGCAGGCTATCTCGCTCTTCTCTCTGAAACCTTCTCCAAACCCGACCCATCCGCAGATCTCCACATCCTCGTCGACGCTGTCGCCAATCCAGACATCGTCGGTCTCGTCACAGGCAGACAAGTCATCTCCGAGCTCGTCAAAAGCATCGGCGCAGGCGTCATCACAGACCACGATATTCGCAAACGCGTCGTCGAAGACGCGCTTGCGACACTCCAGCCTCGGATCGCCAGCTACGAGGAACAGGTATCCCCTAACTCGTCTCCCTCAAACACATCTAACGCCAACGCGTTCAGGTAAACTCGCTTCGATTCCAACTCGCCGATCTCTTGGAAACAGAGGAAGAATGGACCGAGGCAGCCCGCGTCCTCATGGGTGTCTCGCTCGACTCTGGTTCGCGGTGCGTTCAACGACCCCCCTTTGTCCTCCCATCCGCGTGCTGATCATCATCTAGTTCTTTGCCCGACGAAGACAAGTTCCGCGTCTACGTCCGCATCATCCGCCTCCTCTTGGAAGACGAAGACTCTGTCCAAGCAGAGACCTATTACAACCGCGCAGCCTCCCTCTCAAACTCAACCTCTGATAAAGAAATCCAACTTCAATTCAAACTCTGTCAAGCCCGCATCAGCGATTACGCGCGCAAATTCTTGGAAGCAGCCATGCGCTACCACGAACTCTCTTGGGTCGCGGAGATCGACGAGGAGGAACGGAAGCAGATCCTGTAAGCAATCTCCTAGAAATAGTCCTGATCGAACCTGAACACCACCCAGATCACACGCCGTCACTTGTGCCGTTCTCGCACCCGCAGGACCCAACCGCTCCCGTGTACTCGCCTCCTTGTACCGTGACGAACGATCCGCAGAACTCCCCACACATAACATCCTCTCCAAAATGTTCCTCGATCGCATTCTCCGCCCAGCTGAAGTCAAGAGCTTTGAGGATTCCCTTCGACCACATCAACTGGCTAAAATATCCATACCCAGCAATGACAGACTCGCGTCCGCCGTCGACGAAGACGATCTTCTCGACTCATCCACAAGCACGCGCAAGGGGCCTTCAACGGTGCTCGATCGTGCCGTCATGGAACACAACGTCTTGGCCAGCTCCAAGATTTACAACAACATTACTTTCCGCGGCCTAGGCGCCCTCCTCGACTTGGCTCCTAGCGCTGCTGAGACGATGGCACGAAAGATGATCGAGCAAGGGCGATTGAAAGGTTCCATCGATCAAGTGGATAAGCTCATCTGGTTCGAGGGAGGCAGAGAAGAAGACGACGCTCAGGGAAAGGCTGGCGGTCTGGGTGACGTCGAACAAACCAGCGAAGCCACAGGCGCTCCCTTCACGAAACGCTGGGACATGCAAATACGAACCACAGCGGCAAACGTACTGTCTTGCCATATTGTCTCGTCTCCGTACCTATGCTGATTTCCCGACAGGTCGAGACCATCGTGCAACACCTTGCGATCCAAGGTCTCATTCAAGTACCGGCATGAAAGATGGGAATCACCACTTGGCGATACATACATTCGGTGCACCAAGGGGATTATTAAACAGGCTGTGGCTGCGTACTACTTTCCAATTTACGTCGTTTCTTGGCGCGTTCTCGTTTAGTCTCCAATTCGTGCCACTCGCCCTCGAGCGTCGATAAACTAGGGTTCGTCGTTAGCCATTGTGAGCATTCAAGCGTCAAAACACCGTACCCAACAGGGAGCTCAGCCGGCGGTAACTCGTCCTTGAAATACACTGCTTCAAGGGCCTGCGCTGCGGTGACCCGCTTCGTAGGATCATACGTCAGTAGTTGTTCCGCCAGATCAAGTGCCGCAGGAGATAGCCATCTAAGGACAGTGTCAGCCTCGAAAGGCGAGATACGCGCAAAAAGTTGACCTTTGGAAAAGTTCCCTGAAATGATCTTGCAACACTTCCTTTGGTTTCACCAATTCATACCAAGGTAGCTCCGTGATACCAGGCCATCGCTCTGGAGTCGGGGTGCCAAAGATGCGATAAATGACTTCGAGTTGGTGAATCTCATCGTTTCCCTGAAATATTGGTTTCTTTGTAAACAGCTCGAGCATGATGCACCTGAAAAAAACACAACGATCAACTCCCAGTTTCGTTTCATTAGCGAGCCACCATGGACTTACCCAGCACTCCACATATCCACCTCTGGCCCATATACCGTCGCACCAAAAAGAAGCTCAGGTGGCCGGTACCAAAGCGTAATCACCCGGTTGGTATAGTCTATACGTCGCCGCTTCTGATAGAACCGAGCGAGCCCAAAGTCGGCTAGCTTGAGTTCACCCCTATTATTGATTAGAATGTTCGATCCCTTGACGTCTCTGTGTATTACGCCCTTGTGATGCAAGTATGCGAGGCCAGCAAGCATTTGGTTACAAAGCGACTTGAGATTGGCTTCAGAAAAGGAAAATTGCGTTTGGGAAAGGACACCCGTGAGATCGTGGTCCATGTACTCGAATACCATGAACACCGAACCTGAGTATACATCAGTGCGGCAGCGATCATTGGTGAATAAGCTTACCGTTGGATACCATCATTTCATAAAGGCGCACTATATTTTGATGCCTCAGCGATTGGAGAAGTTTGATCTCCCGCATGGCAGTTACAGGGAAACCATCTCTTTCCGCTTCCATACGTATCCGTTTCAGTGCAACATGGACATTGGTGATCGTATTTCGGGCTTTGTAAACCTTTCCAAACGTTCCCTCGCCAACTTGGCTTACAATCGCGTACAGTTCCTTTCGAGAAGTCATACTTGGGGACGACGATCGTGTAACCGCGTCAATTTCCGGCTCGGATGGTCGGGGTTGTGGTGCAGGGGTAACAAGGTCGCCATTAACCTTGGGAGACATTAGTACCTTCCGGACATCTTGAGCACACGGCGAGGGTGGTCGGAGTTCAGGAATGACCTCAACCGCAACCGGGATAGCCTCATGTGGAGGCGGAAATGGAGGCTGGGGATAGGGTTGCCCGGTAACCAGCTGGGAATATTCATCCTTATCAGTCGCAACGTCTTCGTGCATCCGCTTCGTTGGAACCTCGGGTCGTGCAGGGAGCTCATGACGTTGAAGTCCATGATGCTCTTGATCATCGCGTGGGAAGAACATCTTCACTGATGAACTAGCAAGCGTTATGGGTTTGAAGCCAGTAGGTTTCGAGAACTTGGTTCTAGTGGGGGAATCTGGATCATGTCGTCGCTGCGTCGCCGAGCTCGTTAGAATTATCTCTTGGTGCTGGTAGTCTGATGTCGGAAGTACAATGGAGGGAGGAGGCATACGCTCGACAGATCGACGTGTTGGCCCGGGGGGAGTGGAAGGAACGGCCTGCTAAAGTGTGAGCTCAAAACTGGATCCAAGCCATTGAAAGAACATACAGCGTGACCGTTAGTATCAGTCTTGTCATTCCTTGTAGACTCAGACTCTTGGTCGTGAACAAGGTTGGAGCGTTGCTGGAGGGTGGTCTTGGAGATAGAAAGGGATATATCTCTGATTGAAGTGGCGGGTGGTAATCGATGTCTCGTCTTTGGCCGGTCCGTAGGACTTCGACTTGAACTCCGGCTCCGACAGTAGCTTCCTGAAGACCCAGAGGAAACGCTCCTTCCACGCGGAGGTGTCCGACTTATGTAGCTCCGATGAGATGAAGGCGGTGATTTTGACCTGATCGCCCTTCTTGGAGGAGTATGACTACGGTGTCGTACAGGGCTAGAGTGATGGGCATCTAGCTGCGGTGAGAATGACCTCGACCGCGAGCGACCTCTAGACGACGGTCGACTATAGGCAGACTCGGGGGTCCGCGAACGTGACCGAGAAGCAGAAGAGCCTCGCTTGACAGGTGGCTTAGGAGGCAGAGGATGAAACTCTCTTCTTTGCCAACTGAGGAGACTCCGTGAGAAGTACGAAAAGCTAAGGAAATGAAGAGGCGTACTTATTCAGTGTATCATTGTCGTTGCGCCGGTCACGATCCCACCGCCGGTCCTGATCTCGGTCTTTGTCACCTCGCTGCCGTTGTCGATTTTGATGCTGCTGCTTCTTGCCCCTCATTTTTCCCGAACCACCACGGCCGCGTTGGTTGCGATAGGATTGATCTCCACGACCTTGCCAACCAGGTCCAGGTTCCCAAGCACGTTCCCCCTTTGCGAGGGACCCATCTTCTTGGCTATCTGGAGGCCGCCGATTCTGGTGACGGTCGCGCTTCCGTGTTTCCCAACCATTGTCACTTTGCCACCGACGGTTTCCTTGGGGGCGGGATTCCTTGTGTCGAGTGTTGTCCCAGCCTTTGCTGCGATCCTCCTCTACCTCGCCTCTCCTCCACTCAGAAGGCGGAGAAGCCCACTGAGGATCATCGTCGTGGTTTTCCAACGAGCCCCAACCTTGTGATTCGTTGCGGTGAACAACCGAGTGACTCTGGACAAACGTGCGGTCTCTGCCACCGCTTTGGAAGTCGTTCTCATGAGAAAACCGAGATCTCCATTGGTCGCCGTCTCTCGAGTCAGCATGGGATGAAGGGCCGTCTCTGTTCATGGTGTAGGTTGAAGCCGACCTAGATGTCGACGGAAAGTAGGTGTCTGTATGCTGTTGGTATGCTTGTGGCCGAGAACGCCCGTAAGCGTCCGTCTGTATATCGTCCGTTCGTGAGACTGCCGTTTGCACCAATGCGGTGTCGTCGTCGTTGATGACATTTTTGCCACGCTTACGCTTGGATCTGTTTTGAGAGGAGTGCATAAGCAGGTAGATGCGATGTACTTGACTGCGAGCTGGTGGAGAGTGGTGTGGGACGAAGAGACAGGCAAAAAAAGTTGTTGACCAGGCCAAAAAGGGTCCCTTGCGGTCGAGGATGCAAAGATGGAGCAGCACCGCAGCAAACAGCAAACAAATGCTCAAAACACAGACACTTTCGGCAAGAGAACGACTGAGAGCGACAGATGCAAGGAGAGAAGAACACGAAATGGAAGAGATGATCAGCAAGGCTCTAGGTTTTAACAACCACGAAACACGACAGGACTTACATAACGACGAGTAGTGAAGTTCAGCCAGGATTTGCAAGCATACCAGCACTCAGATTTAACCTTTCTATGTGGCGAGCAACAATAGCCTGGTCTTGTCTTGGTTGTATGCCGTGGTGTAGCGGCCAGCGACCTTTCACGTGGGTGGCGGGTGTCAAAGCAGACAAACGCCAAAACACACTCGGATGCTTCACAACATCAAACCAGATTTTGGCGAGGTGGAAATTGCCCACCACGAAGAAATGAACTAACTGTCAAATGGCGGTCGTCGAGTGACTGAGGAAGTGTGAGCCCGTAACATTCATCATAAGAAATTCCCAGCCAGTGCTTGCTCTTGAGCTTGATGGTGAGTGCGAGTGGCGCAGAAATGCTGAACACATGTCGGTTTGTCGACGCGAGGGTAAACCCACTACTAGCTAAAGACACTCAACTGACCCCGCGTGCCCGCCCGTCCTATAGAGAAAAAAAGTATATCGCATATCTGAACGAGCCCGTATCATACACCCTCCTGTGGCTTTCACTTTCATTGATTTATACAATTCGTTAGCCGAGACTCTGAATCAGCCGCATCCTCAACACCATGGAGTATCTCCAATGCACGATCTTGATGTTGCATTAAGAGACGGGCGAATTGTAAATTTGCTGAGTGGTTGAGGCCTCTCTTCGATGCATAATCGTTTCGCCTGATGGTCGACGCGGCATCTCGGTACTTTGAATGCCTCGCTGGCCCGGGGCCGCGCGCAGGGGCAAACAACTGTGGTAAGACATTCAATACGGTAGTCGTGGCAAGTCAAGACGAGATTACCTTGATTGTCGTATCAATACCGCTGACCGCCACAAGTGGAAACGTAGGATGACCCTCGATGACGTTGACAACATGCTGATCTCCTTCCAAGATGTCGACGAGTTCGCCAGACGATTTCTTCCATATAAAAAAGTTACCGTCATCCGAACCAGAAGTGACATATTCGTCACAAGGGCCCAAAAAGTTCACTAGGATAATCGTCGGTCACCCACAACGCACACATGATGCCTTGACGAGAGCTCTCACCATCTTTGACTGTTTCGACGTTGCAGTGTCCAGAGAAGCGCATGCGCGGGTAGATCACGGCTGCATCAGGATACATGTCAGTAGTCGCTATATCCTCGTCGTCTTCGCTCTCAGGTTCGTCTGTCTGCATGTCGCCTCCATTGCTGTCACTGAGGAAATCTTCATCATCCATTTCTACATCCTCGGCATCTTCAAAATTTTCGAGGACCTCTTGCATTACTTCTGAGGCGCTGCGGTCGCCACCATGCGTGTTCGAAAGCCGTTCAGCCGCGTCTTGTATCTTCCCGTCTGAATTGGGTGGCAGAATGCACGACATCATGTCGGCTGGGCCCCCACCTGGCTCATCCCGCGTAGAATAAAGGTACACTGAATCCGAGTTGAATGCTGGGGCAAGTTCATCATGACAAGGTAAGTCGATCATGCGAAGCACTCACATAAAAGAAGCTACCAATATAGCATGAGCATAACGTACTTCGACTATTTTCTGTTATCGACAGACGCACCTCGTGTCCATTCCAAGCCGACATCCGCGCGCCAGTAATGTGTTCGTATCCCTTCGCCTCTCCCTGTGTTCGAGAATGTCGAGAGAAACGTCGAACGCATGTCGTCGCGTCATCGACACTGGGTAACATCCCCCATTCCTCTTGTAGATGACGGCCTATGTGCCGTCGATCGAAGAGATGAGCCTTGACAGCATGTCGGTCAGTCTCGTTGATATGCGGCGCGGCGATGACACTCACGAAAGGGGATTCACCGCCTACAACAAATTGATAGGGTGTTAATGGGGAGAGCGCAATCGTCGAAAGCTCATGTGGTAGTTTGACTAGAGGTGGAGGGCAAATACCCTTACCACATGTGTGCGGCGTTCGCAGGTCATGTTGACGGACTTCCCCATCCTAGTTTTGAGACATGACTTTGTGGTGATGAAACCAATTAGCCATAGAGGTACAAACCTCGGCTACCGTCAGGAAGAAATCGGGACTGTCTTCTGTGATGATGCGTTTCGTCCTCCTCGAATGACAACGCAGAACGCGAATGCAAGCTTGTCTGGTAGAGTACCTCATTTCACTTCCCGAGGGCGAGCGGCCAACTGACTCGCCAACGTCAAAGACGCGAACTTGTTTGTCACCTGCAACAGTTGCGCTAAGGGATGTTGAATGGGCATACCGACAGGAATGATAAAGTATTCACATCCTTGTGGATGATGGTAGCATATGTGCATTGAACACATTCGCACTGTGACCCGTGTCTACCACGGTCTGACAGGCGAAGGGATATTCGTTTTGAGTATCCGAGCCTGAATGATCCATCCGCCAGACGCGCAGCCTTATACATGTAGGATATTGTGAACCAGTGAACGGCGCTCAATAAGATCCTGGTACTGACTGTTGATCATCTCCGCTACTGATGAGAAGTTCTCCATTCTGTGACCAGCTCAGGGCATTCACACATCTGTTTTTTAAAGGTCACGATGACGATTCAGACGCTGACATGTATACACACCCGGTATGACCATAGACATCACTACCGAGGGCGTTCACTCTGTCCAGACGCCGAGCCCATGCGTTACTGGTTATTCGTCGCTTCCAGACTTGTAGTCTTGCTGTGGATGGGATTATTTCATGTGGAGCAGCATGCAGTGCGGAGTGATGAAAGGCCAAGAGTTCGTCCGTATTCATGATATTGACAACCTTGGACACTAGTTAGAATATTGGCAACGATACAAGCATTGGTGGCGAAAGGAGATGCCTAGTACGAGGCAAGATGACTACGCAGTATCGTATTTGATATTGCAAGTCTAGAATTTGCCTTGGAGAGGTCACATAATACGGATCCATAACCAAAAGTACAAAAGATGGGGGGAATATCGATATAACCGTACTAACTAGCCGCTGCACATCACCAGACTCAAGTAGCAAGAAATATTATTAGGCAGAATGACGCTCATGCGGCAGTGGCGAAACCAACGGCATCTCTCCCGATATCGTACACCGTAAAGTAGCGCCTGAGAAAGACGTCACCTGAAACAAAATTAGCGCGTGTTCTCGCACAACCGTGAAAAAACTTACCAATGATCCAGAGTGCACCACCTGGCAGGTTGATATCCATGCCAGTAAAGGCAGAGATACATGAGCCTTGCACGTTGAGAATATAATCACTACCCTTCAAGGGGTACGCCTGGCCATTGAAGTAGAATGACAAATCTGGCAGCGAAGCAACCTTGTCACAGTCGACAGTGTATTGGCCAGTCCAAGATCGTTTGGCACCAATTTGCGTGTTCAGCATCTCCGCAACGTCGGTAGGAAGAGCAATGAGGGAGGTACCTAAGAAATGAGTGTCGTTTACCAATGGAGACTATTGTTTGAGCCCACCTGTATCAATAGCAGCACCAGTGTTCTCGGTTTCGAGTACATCGTCTCCAAAGGAAACCTTTTCAAGTTCGACTTCCCAGTAGGCCTTACGGCGAACAGGAACATAGGCGATCTTGCCGGTGTAGGCGGTCGAGTCAATTCCACCAAATACGGCTTCACCGCCATCTTCCTCTGAAGAACCGAGGCGAAAAGAAAACACAGGTTCATCGAGAAGACCCTGGTTGATCATGTTGTAGAACGGTGGGACGATAGCGTTCACCGAGATGGTGTCATATCCAAGACCCAAGATCCCGTCGAACCTAGAAAAGGTTTGGAACGAAGTCGCGTGACAGATGCACTACACTCACTTTCCAAAGGCAAAGGTAAGTCCGGGCTCCTTGGTAGCCTCGGCGAAATCTTGGTTAGCGATAACAAGGTCGCCAATGGCTAGACTGTCCTGAGAAACGAAACCCTCCATCGAACCAGTGCCATATTGGATGGAAAATGTGGAACCATTGGGCTGGTGCGATGACGACGAGTCCGATTGATACTTTGCATGGAGGAAGCATGCAATGGAGCTGCACTGGACGCTGGGTACCCAGAGATTGCTGGAGCTACAAATGGAGATGAGCAAAGGAGAATAAGAAATCAGAAAGGTATATACCCGGTATCAAGAATGACCTTGAAGGGCTGAGGGGGCGTGCCAAGGTTGATCTCGGTGTAGTACTGCGCGTTCATGAAGTCTGGGAGCGAACGTGAATGAGATATACATAACAATAGGACAGCACATACTAGTGAGAGGAACGTCGTGGTCACTATTGAGCAAGTCTTCCTGGGTCCATAAAAGATCATCTCCCTTTGGACTGGGTTGTACGGTACGACCAGCACCGCCTGCGCCGAAGAGGGGAAGCTGCTGGTAGGGGGCCTGAGAGCCGTACTTCTGTGCGAGATAGGTGGCCTTAAGAGCATGGCCAGGCGCACTAGCAGGTAGTTTGTGGAGCTTAAGTATGTGTACGCCAGCGGAGGCGAAGGGGAGGAGTGGCGAACGTGGGAAGGAACATGGCTGGAGGAAACAACTGCGACAAACTGTTCCTTTAACCGTCCAAATCTGATAGTGGAGAACCCCAGATTCACTTGGGGTCCGAGTTGTAACTGGCCTGCTCATCGTCAACGACGACGACGATGATGGCTGCGCCCGACGTCGATACCTTTAATTTCTCCGCCATCGAAAACCTCATTCTCGCTCAGGCCATCTATGAGCACACATGGCAAACTGTATTGTCCCTGCTCGCAACACATCCTGCACTCGCACGTCCGAAATCATTCTTCACACCCCAAGTTCGCTCCAGTTCATCTCAATCGAGTCATGTCTAGTTCAAGTTACTAGTGTACTATCCAGTCCTGTCACAGAATATATGTCCGTCTTATGAACGAGGCTTCACTCGAATGGTGAGAAGCTTTTCTTGTCTCGCCCGATAGCACTCATATGGCCCGTCAGCTCAGAAGCCAACAATACGCCACACGGTAGGGCTCCACGTCTCACTATGACGCCCCTGACTCTGTCAGCTGCTTAGCAGCCCCCCTCAATCTATCCCTCGCACAGCGCCATTATCCGGCGCGCCTTCTTCATCTCCGCAGCCTGATTGCCGCAGAGGAGCAAAGGTTCAAGTAAGTCATTCCTCGCCCTTGTTTTCACGCCCATTCAGACGCCGCCTGTAGGTCTCGTCACGGAAATCGACGAAATGCGCAGCGGTGCCTGGGATGATAAAATCAAGGTCGAACTCGTTGGCAACGACGGCGCGAACGCCAATGACGCAGTGGTCTCTCAGTCGCCCGAGGAGCCTATTGTGGTAGGCTTCAATGTAGCGTGGATGATACCAACATTCAAATACTCGATTTTAGGAGCCGCAGCAAACCGCGATAAACGACCTCGCCCCTACCGACGATCAAACCTTGATACAAACCCCTGAGAGAGAGACGATGTCGAGGTTCGTGTCGACGACGAAACCACTCAGCAACTCCCTGCTGCAGAGCCACCTGATACGCTTGTCGACGACCAAATTGTGACCACTCCTCCCGCAGAAGATGCCGTATTCGGACATGCACCTGCGAACGTCACTGAAATCTCCGAGGAGCCTGCAATATTTGAGAATCTAGAAGCAGCCGAACCCGTTCCCGAAACCGTCCAAAAGGACACAGACGAGTCTGTTGGTCTTCAAGAATCCGAAGACAAAACGAACGAAAAGTCACTGCAGCGCGAGGGCATGTATTCTTCTTCGCAACACTCCGAACCCCCATTGACCACTTCTCGACAGGTAAACGCAAGGGTACAGACTCGGATAACCTTGACGAGCATCTACGAGATAAGAAGAGAGCTCGGGACGAGTTCACGCCCACAGATGCCGATGAGCCAGGTGCGAAAAGTCAACTTGTATCACACCCATCGACTCATCTATGTGCAGTTTATACTTATCGACGGCGCAGCTCGACCGAAGGTCGTGATTTATGGTGGCACGAAGAAACCGCCAGAGTACCCAACTACTACCCACCTGAATTCATGGCTGCGGAAGACCCGTTGTTTATCCTCTATGTGAGCACGCATCCACAGTCTGGTGCTATCTATACTAACTCTTCTCCTCACAGACACACCACAGGTGGATGCTTGCTCAGTGCCGCTTCGACAGTCAAATACATCTTCGATCTTCACCCAGATGACCGCTTAGGGCACTTTATTTCCCAACGCTTCCACCAACGATCTTCCACCCGTCAGAGCTCTGTTTCATGAGTTCCCTGACGAGCTGGAACTCTTTGACGTGAACAGACAGTGGCTGATCGGAAGTGGCATTTTCGTGATGCCTGTTTTGAGCCCCGGGGCACCCACCGCACCCAGTGATTCCCTCGGGGCCTCCGAGTCGCTGGGCCCTCGCTGTTGCGTTCCCCGGAACCGTTCACCCACGACCAACCGCGTGCAAGGCTTTTCCGAGCCTTCTCTGAACTACCGAACAACGTCTTGACCAGCTGCAAGAGCGCAAGGACTCTTGAGGAAAGCTCGCGCCACGCAACATAACCGCATACCTTTCTCAGGGACGCATCGCGCTACAACGGCGACAGTTATTCAGGAGTGATCTGCTGGAGAAGTCGGAAATGTGGGGGAGTTGGAGACAAAGAGAGGGGTCGGGTTGGGACTATGGGAGGACGTGAATGGGCATGCAGATGAGGATAGGAATGAGAATGAGAATGGGAGGAAGAGCCTAGAAAGAGAGGCGGAGGTAGGAGCCGTTTACCAAGGTGGGTTTTTGGAGGTGACTCTTTGACAGGGTTGGCTGATGTGACTGGCGGTGGTGATGCGACCCCTGACGTTGGTACACATAGTAAACCGCTACGGCCGAGTCCTGATCTGGTCGAGCCCGCAGAAAGAGTCATACATGCTGCGCCGAGTACAGAGTCCAAAGGTGCGTGTTCACTCCCTCTCGCGATCTGAGGACGCACACCTGCTGAGGTGTTATTCTGATGTCGTTTTTCTCTTGTGAAGATCTGAGCATGGTGAAAGAGGTCCTCATTCAACGGCTAGGACCTGCCTTTACTCAGACAGCATCGACGAATCGAAACAACCGCGCAAGCCTCCTCCGTCTCTACGTGCGTCTGATACCATCTCTAAACTAATCAAGCTCATTCATGCGACAGGATCTCGTCAGTTGCCTTCTGTCCCCTCTCGTGTACCCACTCCAGTATCCCTTTGCTTTCCGACCTCCGCATACACAAATCTCGCCGTCATCGACCGGGGCCTGAGACAGATTGTTCGACTGTATCTGTCTGTCCCTTGAGGATGGATGATTCAGCTTGGAGCGCATATGCCTGAGCCGCGCTGCTTGCTTGGACACGCTCGAGAAGGCGCTTTTCTCCCTTCCCCGTCTGACCCTCTCCTCGACCGACGCGTTGCTTGCCCGAATATCCGATCCCTATTCCGAGTGTCCTCAGACTCCTTTGCCTTCCTCGGAAACTAACCACAAAGCATGCAAAAATGCCCCCTCGACCTTTCTGCGCCGGAGGTCATCCGCGTTTCGTGCGCATCGAATCTCGACACGGAGTCGAATGCGACGCCCCCCTCGAACCGCCCGCACATAATAGACTTGGTCTGAGCAAGAAGACGCCACCACTCCCTGTGCAGGCAACCTTGCCCGACGACGATTCTGACGGGGGCAAGACGTCCACCTCAGCGCTGGAATCAGAGGCATCGGAACCACCAGGCATCCCTGAATCGGTGGACCGGACGACGGTCCCCAAGAAGGAGAACTATTCGAGAGGGAACAGGAAGGAGGTGGATGGCGGGGGCATAGGGGTGGTGCCGTCGAAGTCGTCGATTATGCGCAAGGTGTCCAAGGAGGGGAAGGTGGCGAAGGTACTGACAAAGGCATCGAGGTGGAATTCAGGGGTCTACGTTTCAGTGCCGTGAAGATGTTCCATCCTCGCGAAGGTTTGTTCATTGTATTGGTCTACGTTTACTTTCTGCTCAAACAACGCTAGAGTCACTGGGTGTGACATACCTCGCCGACCCCTTGTGTGATGATGTCCATGCTACGCTTCCTTTGGAAGTCCACGCAATTGAATTCAACTCCGAATACTACGTCGATTTCCAAGGTAACTATCTTGAGCCTTCTGCCTGTGCTCGTGACCAATATATCTGCACGCAGGTAGGAAGAAGCTTGCACAGCTCGAGGCCAAGATCCGACGTCTTATGAACGTACGCCACCCCAACTTGTTAAGCATACTTGCTGTCAAACTTGTATTTCCTCACCTGGGTCCTCCTCGGTTGGCCATTTTGTCCGAACAACGTCCTGCGTTGACGTTGCAGGATGTTTTGGAAGATTGTGACAGCTTCTGTAAGACGTGCCCCGTCTTGCTGTTAACCTCATTCTCACCAACGCCGAACGTGTAGGAATACCTCGCTCAGATATTATCTGCGTTGAATGCCGTGCACTCAAGTGACCTCGTCCATCGGGGTGTGTCTTTTTTTTTTTTCGTTCTAGAATGTTTTCTTGACCAATAAATACTGTAACAGCTCTTGATACTACATCCATCTTCCTTGCAACCCGCGAGAACAAGAGCCATTCCCAAGCTGGTCAAGGTCGGGAAAGTGGCATACCATGCCCAAATAAAGGACCTACACAGATCGAATCCTTTTACTTCGGGCGTGACGCTCATCAATGATGAAAATTCCATCCCGGACGCTCGGTATGTATGCATCGACCGATTGATTGTTGCGGCCGTTGCGGGGTTAATTAATGTGTTCCACCATAGGCTATCGAAAGATGTCATTGAGTCCGCATTGTTGTACTCGAAGGGCTATGATGTCCACAGTGTGGGAGTAATATTCTTACGGATGCTTCACGGGCAAGGTGTAATACAAAAGTTCAGTGGCCTGCGTGAAGCTCTCCAAGCTGGTATGTCCCTCTTGACGCGCTAAATAGCTCAGTGATGAACCCTCTGTAGCATCCATATCACCACGTTTACGGGTTACGGGTTTGAACATGCTGTCTTCCAACACAAAGTCCCAGCTCTTGTATTTGGGTCTTCTGGAAGATCTCGCATCGATGCCCTTTAATTCCCCAACCTCTACCAATACACCGTCGATTCTGATACCAGGACCAGGGACACCGATCGGGAATGGGAGTCATTATGCGACCTCACCAGAAAAAGACTATCGTATCCCTCCCAGCACAAGACACGCAAGCAGATGGAAGGAAGATTGGGAAGAGTTGAAGTTGCTGGTACGGTTACGCCCTCCCGGGTGATGATTGCATTGACCCTGATAACCCGTAGGGGAGAGGTGCGTTCGGCTCGGTCGTGAAGGCACGCAATAGGATCGATTCTCGCATATACGCTGGTGGGTTACAGTATATCCGAGTTATATCTCGTCACATAGTCATCGACTTTCACAGTTAAGAAGATTCGCTTTCGGACCGCTCAGAGTGATGCTAGGATCTTCCGCGAGGTGAATGCATTGTGTAGGCTTCCTCACCCCTTCATTGTGCGGTATCACACAACATGGGTTGAGACTGCCGAAATCCCCACCCCTGGCCCATCCTCTAGTTCTGGGGGTGGTTCTGATTCGGGCACAGAGGGCAACATGACTTCTGTCCCTCACTCATTTGAACGGCGTGAGAAATCAGACCCATTCAGTATTGATCTGGGTGACTTGGATGATTACGGAGGCTCTGGGAGCAGATCTTCATTCCCGAGCATCCACTTCACTAGGTTTGATGTAAAAGATGGGAAAGAGGACGACGAGGACGAGGACGACAGTGGCGATGGGATCGAGCACCTCTTCACGTCAGAATATGGAGAGGAGACGGATATGAAACCGCCGCCTGTCTTACCGAGGACTTTATATATCCAGGTGGTGCGTACCTTGGCTTCCGAAGTTTGACGCTCTCACATTTGCATTTGTGATGTATATGTATCTAGGAATTCGTAGAACGCCAGACGCTGAAAGAAGTGAGTTCGATATGGTTCCTGTATTGTCGTATCGGTTGATCTTGTTAATTCAGAGGGTGGCCGAAGGACTATCGGAAGAGGAGGCATGGCGCTTATTTAATCAAATCTTGGAGGCATTGGTGCACATGGGCAGCATGGGTATAGTGGGTCACTTGACTCCTACACAATGTTCACCATTAATTCCTTGCATCGGTTCAGCTGCACAGGGACATCAAGCTGACAAATATTTTCATCGGTGAGTCCCTGTCGAAAGTGACCCTGATCCGCTGCTTACTTGCTATGGGGTGCAGACAGAAAAGGCGACTGTAAAGGTGATTCGATCGAATCATTGACGGCACCGGTATTGATTCTCTTCGCAAGTTTGGGGACTTCGGTCTAGCTACATCGAGCCTTGCCGCCGTCGACCCTTCGGACTTATCACCACAGGTAACCCAGTCAGACTCCAACCTCACTTTGGGTGAGTGGAGTAGTGATTGTAGTCTCGGCCTCCGCAAACTGATCTCTCTACAGAGGTAGGAACGAAAGTGTACATAGCCCCTGAGGTATCATCGCGGAAGAAGGGCCCCAGGAATCATAGCAAAGCTGATATATATAGTCTGGGGGTGGGTATAGATTCCATTGCCGCCGTAAACTCTTACTAAAGTACAACAGATAGTGTTCTTTGAGATGAATTACCCATTTTCCACAGGATCGGAGCGGATTGCAGTTATTGAGGATCTACGGAAGCCTGAAGTGTACTTGCCTCGTGCTTGGCCGCGCCCTGGAGTTGTCGCAAAGCTCATTGATGCCACCCAGGGTAGAAGACGAATATTTCAAGGAAGCTCTAAGGATGATATGTGAGTGCTCTCACTGACGTGATCTTTCTTCGTCTCCTGCCCTCACAGCGACGCCAGATTCGACACATTTTCAAACTCTGCTCTCGGTACTCTTCAAACGACCAGCTAGCCAAATCAGCCGAACGAGGATTCTTCTCTATGACGTCGAAGCTGAAATTCCCGAACATGCTAACCTGAACCCCATTGTCGAAGACAGACTCAAGACCATTTTTCGTCTTCAAGGAGCCATCGACATGGAGCCGCCCCTCTTGGTTCCGTCCACGAATCCAGAAGAGAATGAACCAAGGGCTACTTTCATTGACAGACACGGCGATGTTTTTTTCCTGCCTAACCAAGCGTTGATGCCATTCGCGAGGTTGGCAGCGAGAAATAGTGTAAAACGGATCAAACGTTTCCATATCATGAACACCTATCGCCCTAGGTAGCTCAATCTATCCGTGTGGAAATCTACCGGTGCTGACACCTTGATGTCGTAGCGCCGTTCCTGGTCATTCCAAGATGGTGAAAGCCGCTGTTCTGGATATTATCACCCCGGACATGAAGAACGGCATGACTGCCGCAGGAGCGGAGATAATACTGCTTCTCAGTGATTGTCTTCGCAGCTCCCCAAACCTCGCCCAGACTTATGAGATCCACATCTCTCATTCCAGAAGTGAGTCGACTTTCAATTCACCCTTGCTTCTCTGACTTTGATTCAGTTGTCGAACTGACCCTTAGCCAAGTCCCGGAACACCTACAACCAACAGTCATGGATATCATCAATCAATCAAAATCCTCCTCATCCCAGAAACGAGCAGTTTTGCTGAAGAAAGGGCTCCTTGCGTGGTACGGCGGATGAATTGGAGATATTTTCCAAAATCGAAGAAGATATCAATGGATTGCTAATGAAACTTGAGAAGATTTCACCTTCGCTGCCCACCATCATGAAGCCAGCCGTGGATGAAATCAAGCAAAGTATTCAATTTGCCACCGCTGCGGGTTTCAACGGTCCCATCTACGTCCGTCCTTTGATGTGGGCCACACATCACGCGCATTTCAAACATGGACTTCGTCTGGAGGTCGTACGGCGTACGAGACACCAGGATGTCCTTGCAGCCGTGGGTCGGTAGGTACCGTTTGTCCATTAATCTACTTAGATGACCTACAAATTTCCATAGGTACGACAACTTGATCGCTCGGTACTCTGCTGGCAAAGCAAAGAATGACCCAATCTGCGCATTCGCCGTTCAGATAGCCTTTGACAAGATCGCCCGCCAATCTCGCAGGATTTCAGAGCACGTCAGTCAAGGCACTCGTCAAGGAACAGCGATCGTTTGGGTTTTGGAGTCCTCGCAGGTGCGACGTGTATATCATGTCGTATCAGCCTGGGTACCTCCAGGATAGGCTCGAGGTTGCAGCGCTGTCTTGGCAGAACAACATCAGTGCTGACATCATGTACGACGCGACGCTGGCTGAACCGGACAACGAAAGTCATGTTGAGTGCGCTCGCGAAGGAACTCTGTAAGCTGATAATTTCATTGCAATGTGGACCTGCTGACGGAACAATCTACTCAGATTTCTGCTATACCCGAGACCACGCACGCTTCGCCGCGAACAAGCCGCGTTCAAGGTCAAGAGCGTCCTCAGAGGCACGGAATATGAAAGTAAGAGACTTGGATGATCAATCTAACGTCTGTACTGAGAAACGTCTACGGCATTCGACGCCCTGGTCAAAAGTTCGAACTGGATTCACAACGACGAGATATGGAAGACGATCGTGGCATCCATGCCGCCGCTGCAAACGGCATACACGTCCCAACTGCGCGAAGCGGTCGCCAAGTGCAAGGCCGAAGGACATCCATTTATCGTATCGTATGCTACTCGAGAAGAACGAATTCAAATTCTGAGTCTATCGCAAGGCTTACCCTAGGCTTTTACTGCTGCATCGTGTTGTATCTCTAACGTGCCACCTTGGATAGATGCTGTAGTGGCGAATTGGCATCGGCATCGAGATTGTACTTTTACGGACTACATAACCATCTACCTTTGAATTCAGATTAGTTTCGAGGTATGACGAGATGGGTCGTCAATTTTAATTGAAGGCTCTTTTAAGTGCCAAAGCGGAGTCTCCGTGGCAATACCACACCCCCTGGTTCAAGATCTCCGGAGGAGTTGATCACATCGATCATACATGCTGCATAAGCATGGCCCTTTCACCAATGCGTCGTTTCCGCGTTTGTTGGGCACTGCGTTCTCCTAGCCATTTGAGTCAACATTTCTAGGTCTGGAAATGGATGGATGGATGGATGGAAGGATGGATGGATGGATGGAAGGATGGAAGGACACTAAATGATTTATCCAAGATATCTTAATCAAATAAAAAT
>JBBPNX010000401.1:0-21014 GCA_038091155.1 Harrya chromipes | reverse complement strand
CGTGGCCCGCGCCATAGATTGCAAAAGTGTTGGCGGACACCGCGGCATGAACTGTTCAGAAATAGCACAAGATTAATACCCCAGATCTCTTCCGTTCAACGGAACACGACGTGGCAAGGAAATAACGATGTGTACGGGGATGAAATCAATATGAAGACGTACCTTTTGGTGCGGTAAAGTGTAGCACGTTTCCATCCTCCCTGAACATGTTTACCTCCTCTACTCCAGGAATAGGTTGTACATTGAGTTTCTTGAGGGCAGCCTGCAGTTTTTTGTCGTCTTGTGCGGCAGAGGGTTTAGTTTTTCGGACAACTTTCCGACGCATGGTACCCTTTCCACCTGATGCATGTTAGAAACGATAATTATGGGGCAAGATGTCGCGATGGTCACACCGGACCAAAAATCGCTCACCAAGGCGGTTAGCCGCAGCCTGGGCCTGCAGTTTGGCCAATTTTGCTGGATCCATGATGGAGGGTGGCGAGGATCAGAGAGGGAGTGGAGGCGTTGCGTGGCGTGTATGTACGATGAAAACTTGCAAACAAGGTTTGGGCCAAATACATGCACATAAACGATACCCAACGAAGAGCTGATAAGATAATCTTGACTAGCATCGACCATGTCCGCCGTTCGATTCCACATCCGTCCCGCCACTGTCGACGACGTCGTACGTATCCACGTCGTTGCTGCGTCTGTCGCTGACCAAGCCATTCCAGGACGCACTGCTGCAGCTCGTTCGCGACCTTGTACGACCCACTTGCCGCACCGTGTGATCGGGGTTGACACTCGCACTTAGGCCACATATGAGAAGGAACCAGAGTCCGCAAAAGCCACCCGGGAGCTGGTAAGCATCCCTACCGGTATTTCAATTTGCCCATACCCACACCCCGCAGTTCAGAGAAAACATATTCGAAAAAGGCTATGCACACGCCCTTCTCGCGTTCCAAGGTACTCCCGAGGAACCAGGCGTCCCATTGGGCATGGCCCTGTTCTTTTTCAATTTTTCCACCTGGACAGGAAGACCAGGGCTGTATGTACGTCCGTGCGCACAGCTATCATGTCCATGCCTGATATGGACACACGCTACGCAGCTCGAGGACTTGTTTGTGAAACCAGAGGCCAGAAATAAGGGAGTCGGCAAGGCACTGTTCGCCGAGCTTGGCAAGGTGGCACAGGAAAAGGTAGCTTGCTTATTATTACTCTTTTTTCCAGCCAATGGTTCTCTTTTTCCCCACAGAATTGTGGACGTATCGATTGGTCCGTACTCACGGTGGGTCCTTGTGCCTGACACGACATACACTCGGGGACTCATTCAGGGGGTTTGTAGTGGAATGAGCCATCCATCGCGTTCTACGAAAAAGTTTTGTTGGCTAAGCGTATGGACGGCTGGATGGGCATGCGGTTGACGGACGAGGGCATTCAAAACCTGACAAAGTTTGCCCTGGTATCGAACTAAACGAATGAGCAATAGTGTGGCGGAGCCCACTTTTGACTGCGTTGATGGACCCACATAGGATTCAAATCTACGCAATATACCTCCGTTTGTTTGGGCGGTGTCAACCCAATTGCCACTGATATATGGTGAGGGTTTGACATGCATGAGAGTACTAGTATGGTACTGTGTCCGAGGTAGACCAATAAGGGAATATATCATACTCCATCGTAACTCGCGCCACCCGCCTACATTACACGGATATGTCAGAAAAGGTACTGGCAGACGAAATGTGTCACTCACTTTACGCAGCCGGGAGACGATGGGTCCCTTGTTCAAGTCATCTCGTTCACGAGCAGCCACCTCGATTGAGTAAACGCGCAGCACCTCCTTGACATTGGCTGTATGGACGGAAATCTGGGGAGAATCGAGTGAGTGCATGGTCATGGCAACATCACAACTAGGGTAAAGTGGGTGTGCGATATATGCAGGGAAACCAAACCACACGGTGTTGCACGTAAAACAGAGGGCTGCTGGACGACCGACCTTTGCTTTTCGCATCACCTTGCAGCCAGATCCGATCCACACGACGAGAATGAACTTTTCGCGCTGGGATTCTCTGTCATTGGAGTAGGTAACGCGTGCATAGCCGTAAGAGGCCTTGGAATCATCGAGAGCGTCTCGGAGCTCCTCGAGGCCGCCTGTGCCTGTCTTCGTGACCGCGAGCTTGTCCGAGCGATCGGACTAACCGTGCGTGGTGGGGAAGGCGTGTCAGGCCCAGCCACAAGTGCTAGCGAACGAAGGCTGACCTCATAGTCCAAAAGCAACCAGTTCGTATCGGATTTGTCAGAACGCACGTCCTGGTAGGCTGGGATAAGGATCTGGTGGTTCAAACCAGCAAGACACGATCGACCAACAGAACCGACCTTGGTTGATACCCGAGTCCGACACGTCCGCCATGATCAGTGGTTGGGTGAGAGCTGAGCAGGACGAGGGACACCCAAGGATCGGGGGATGCCGACAGCCAATACGATCGCGGAGTGTAAACGACCCTCGCTACCACATCCATAGTCATGTCTTTGCGAATGCGAATCCAATTGCTCGTCCTCCGAGTCACCGGGCGTCGTCTCTACTCTCAAAACATCCCACCTCGCAACTGGAAATTAGCAGGACACGTTCCCCCCACATCCCTCCTCTTGGACTCGGCCGGTGACCACGTCAACGATGCAGACAAAACACCTCTTCTCGATCTCAGCGAGGACGAACCACCACCACCCCCAAAAAAATGTCCCGCTGCAGCTCCGACCCCTGAAGAGTGGCGACGGCATCGCGAAAAGATCAAAGAGGCGTTCCCAGAGGGCTGGAACCCCACGCGTAAACTGTCGCGCGACGCCATGGCCGGACTTCGTTCCCTGCACGCGATTGACAAGGACACATTCTCCTGTGCGGTCCTCGCGGACAAGTTCAAGATCAGTCCAGAAGCCGTCCGCCGGATATTACGGAGCAAGTGGGAGCCATCGAGAGAGAAGCGGGCCCGCTTGGCAGAGAGAGAAAGAAGGAGTAGAGAAGATTGGATCGCGAAAAGGAGACAAGAGGAGAAGGACAAGGCTACTCAGATCCTCTCTGAGGCGAGACAAGACGACCCGCGATCGCGCTCAAGGTCGACACCAGTCAAGTCAAAGGACAAGTTCTTCTTCGGATGACTCGTGTCCGCTCCGGACGTGCGAAACCGCACTATGTAGAACGTTTGTGGTGCAGTTGTCGCCGTTTGTCAAGGCTACAGTAGACAAGTATAATTGCGTCGCCTTGCATGTCATCTCTTGATGCGCATCAAACTTTGTCTTGTCTTCACGCCGAACATGACGGGCGACTGTTCACCAGTGCAATCTAGATGGCCTCTGCATAATCCAATGTTCATTCTCATGTACCTAATGGTGCCATGGTCCCTAGATCTAGGCATACCTGTCTACGATAACTAATACCATCAAGGCTGAATGAACGAAGTCTACGACAAGAATTAAAGCAATCACAAGAATTGCATATGACGGTATGTGATAGTTTTGCGAATCATTACACGGGGTGACTAGAAGAAAGGTATAACTAAAACAGGTATGGTTAAGATGAGTTCGTAATATGTACGAATGTACGCACGGTCCCGAGTTACTTCGGAATCCAGGGATATTCAAAGTTGATAAATACAATAAAAAAAAACGTTGCAAAGATGCGAATGATCGAAGAAAAGAGAGCGTGTGGTGAATGATGTAAGGTTGTGGCAGAGACGAGTCCAATGATGACTGTCCGTGGTCAATGTCCAGCTTGACCTATAGTGACAGTTCGATCTTGTCGTATGCAAGGTAATAAATGTCTTTGTCGGGTCGGCACAACAGGATGTCGTTCCAATTGGGACGCGGTAGGAGATCAGGCCGTGCCCCTCTCGAGTCCACAATCGAGTACCGAAATCGTAGGAGCATCATAGAAGTAATGAGCTTAAGCTCGATTCTCGCCAAGCGTTGACCGAGGCATATCGTTTTACCTGTGAACACGACGTGTCAGCTTCACCGCTTGGCGACGTAATGATCCAGCTGCTTTGCACACTCACCACCTCCCCATCCAACGTAGCCGAACGGCGTTTTCGCCTCCTTGCGACTCGGGTCAAATTTCCACGGATCGGGGTATAGTTCCGGATTTAGATGGACGTCCGAGAATGGATAAACGATGTATGCCCCTGAAGGGATTGTTTTGGAGTCGATGACTGTGTCAGGTCCGAGGTTGCGACGCATGGCTGTGTGTGGCTGCGCAATCCTCAGTGTCTCGTGGATGAGGGCATCTAGAACAGGTGTTTCCGCTTCCCATGCTTCCAACGGAATGGACGCCAAATGTGACGAAAGCGAAGAACTCGTCGCCACTTCTGGGTGGTATGTCGACAGCAGTCCGTCGATTTCACGAACGGCCTTGTCCTTCCACTCCGCGTTGTTGCCAAGGAAAGTTATGAGCCATGACGCTGTAGTACCAGTCGCTCTGGCTCCGGCAACTAGCAAGCCCATGATAAACTATAGGAGAGATGTCAGCAGAGAATCTGAAAGTCGACATTTGATCACTCACTCCCACTATCACCAAATGTTCGTCTTGAGCGTCAATCAGCATCTGCAGCGTATCATTTTGGGGTTTTCCGCTCTTGGCCCGAATATCGATAGCGCGTGAGACGATGTCGTATACCTCTTTAGTCGCGAGTAACTTCCTGAGCATACTGGGGCCAGGCAGCCAGGGAAGTAAAATCGTGGTCGGGGTGGTTCCGCTGTCTAATATATCGTAAAGGCCTTTAAGTCGTGCAACCAATGCAGGATCATCTGCAATTTCTTGACTAGCAATGCAGCGAACAGTGGTTTGAAATACAAGCTGTCGTCGGACGCATAGGGAAAATCATTAATTTTCTACCAACATGACATTGCCGTTTCAAGGACATACTTCATATATTTTCTCAAAAGGGTCAAATGTACCACTCGATCCCCATGTGTCCATAACCCGGTCACAGTCGTCCAAAATGGGGACGATAACTGTCTCGGAAAGGTTAGTAACATATGCAAATGAAGGTTAGCTAGGCGTACGTTGTTGAAGGTGTTCATTTTTCTGCACTGAAGCGAGACGTTTGTGGATGAGGGCTATTCGGCGGGTCTGGAGATCAGAGGTAACACCCTTGACCATAGGGATCTAATGCGACGACGTTACTACTAGTGTAGATGGGCTTGGATGCGATACATACTGCACCAGACAGGACCTTGAACCCTTCTGTTAGATCAAAAGCCCTGTTTGCGAAGAACGCCTTCCGAGCCGACTCCCCGGATACGACGATGACGGTCTCCTGGCGATGACGTTAGTAATCCACGCTAATCTCCGAGTGGTGCAGCACGAACCCGCAGCATATGGAATTGAAATAGCTTTTCCCCCGTTTTGCGGAAACCGTCGTTGAGGAAGTCGAAGCGTCGTCGGAAGAATGGGGCAATTGCGAGGAGATGGGAACCAGGCAAATAAACAGGGGCTTGTGCAGAGAGGTCGTCTTTGGACGAGCCGTGACCAAATACCAGGAGGACAAAAAGAATGAGGAGAGCCAGGATCACTTGGACCTTGAAGCTCGACATAATAAATGCGTCGGCTGCCGATTGTAAGCCGACTGTATACATGGTTGGGGAAGGGTTTGATAAGGGAGGAGGACGGCGAGGAAGTCAAAACGCGATTGACGTCCCGCCTTTTATTTAGTCGCGGTTGAGGTGCACGTTGAGTCTGAGTCCTGTGAATATGACATTAGTACAACACGCGCCAGGCAAAGGTCACAGGTGCCTACGTGCAGTGCATCGCTTACAGACGACCAATGGAGTCCAAATCAAGCAACCAAGATCTCTGGCGATCACAGCGAGGCTTCGGCTCCGCGACATCGACGCGGACCATTGAAATTTTAGTCCTCACGTGCAGGGGAGACCGGCGTCAGGCTGCAATAACATTTGGAGCAATGCAGCAGCAAGGTCCATCCTGTCCGCTTCCCAATCCCGCTCCGCTGTATGAGCAATACACTTCCAGTACCATCAGTGACAGGACATCCAACCCTGACACGCAGTACGACGAAAGTACCTAATGCGAAGCTTTTTGCCTCGCGGTATCCGTGCGGCACTTGCGCCCAGGGACTACATTCATTCGTCATCGCACTCCGTCGGAAGCCGATCGTCCCAGCGTACTAAGCCCGCGCATCTTGGATAACTGCATGACGAATTTGCCCGATACAGAACGTTCGTAGAGGAGCAAGGTTGCGATCGCGGACGGTTCCGGGATTCCACAAGCGAATTTCTAATGATTATCCACATTCATTTCTTGTGACCCGCCGCGTGTAAATTCTCTCCGTCCATCGCTGGCGTGTTGGCCCGGCCATGGTCCGCTAACGATTTCCACCACACCTAATGCACACACACCGAACGGCGTGGGAAAGTATGGACGGTGAATTCACTTCCCGTCACATGTGCCGCCCAACTCAGAGTGCCAGTGATCGAGCATAGTCAACACACAAATCCAGTGACTCAGCGCGGCCAGGATCACAAAGACGTGGAAAATCTGGTGCGAGGCCAACAGATAATCAAACTTTCCAGGCGCAAGTCGCTCCGGAATGCGGTTCGCGCTGAGCGGGAATGAAATAAAAATGCGTCAGGCACACAAACTAACGGCGAACGAGGACAACGCACTATATCAATGCTCCCGCTATGTACAGTGCACCAGAGGTCACCAGCCAACCGAACCCCATCTCGGAAAATACTTTCATTGTACCGTGTCGTGTGACCAGGTGCGTGACAGGTACAACAGCACATAGTCCGAGTGCGATAAACACCCCCGTTCTCGCACCTCGATGAGTCGGCTTCGCATATTTGGGATTCAGCATGACGTACGTTGCGCCTATCGGACACAACACGTCGTAAAAGTTCCTTTAGCGCTGGAGAATACTTACAGGCACCAGCAAACCCAATAGCGAGTAGGTGAATGGCCTGAGACAGGGAGTCACAGAAAAACCCATAATATATGCAGGGCACAAATGACCCGACAGTAAGGACTACAGACAAGTGTCAGCGACAGGTTATAGTAATGACGGTGTTCGAACCAATGATGCCAACGTAGTCCAAAGCATGGCATCTGTCAACGACCTGTCTGATTTGAGCATCTGCCGGCTGGCTCGTGTCAAACTCACTTTCTGGGAGTGACATGTAGATGTGTGAAACGTGGCGCTGGCGGACAGACAGAAGACGGCCGACGTAAGGAATATTGCAATGGCACAGGAATCAACCCATGTCGTTGTGACATAGACCCCAACGTGTTTTGTCTGAAAGGTTGCAAGCAGAACAAGGAAAACGATTGCACCCCAAAAGTGAGTGTGGATGTTCACTTTGCAAGGCGAAGATCTAAGTTCAAGATAAAACATTCCGAGTCTCAGCAGACAGCGCTCACCAGTCTCATTGTGAAAGTCTGTCCATTTGAAAAGTGGGTTTGCAAGCATTCACAAAAGTAGCATACAAGGACGTACAGCCAAAGACAGAGATAACGCAACCAAACCACTTGTTCTGCACCCTGAACATAGACTCAGCTCTCGTCACAACTGACGGAACAAAGCTACCAATTGTGGTGGGAAATAATGCTTACGGGCGGTATCCACTCAAGATGTACTCATTGTCTCTCTGCCACTCGGGTATCTCGCTCCAAGAACGTGTGGATAACCTGACACTTGTTCCATCTGGTTTCACGTCGAGTCCCGCTGTGCCATTCCCAGAGACGGACGAAGGCTTGCGCTTGTACATGGAAGCGAGTTTCGTGATAGTTCCAGGCGTGCACCCTTTTCTAACTATCCAGGGTGTTGAAAATGAAGGTGAATGAGAATGTCAACGTTGTCGAGGCCAGGGTAGCCGATGTGTGCACTGTGAACATGCTGTGCTCCTTATGGGTCGTGGGAAAGCAGACCGGCTCATACGCAAGGATCACAAGGATCTTGATTCACATTCTCAAGCACGTTGGGCAGGTACAATCGCAGCATATCCGCGTCAGTTCATTGGGGTTCGGGTTACATACAATTCGAAAAGCCAAAAGCCAGGGTAATCGTTACCGCTTCCGAAGTCGGCGCCGACCTATACACGTGGTCGGTACAAAGTGCCATGCGGGCGCGCCGCCACCGACTCGGTTCCAAGAGAATGGGCAAGGATCCTGCAATGAGGCATGCGACGAGCAGCTTACGATTACGAAATGAAAACTTTTTTCAACGCGGTGAAATCGCAAACTTGGTTAGAACGAGGACATGTAACATTGCCGTTATTCTTGGCGGCCATCTCTTCAAGTGCCTGCGTAAGAGGTTGAACTGTCAGAACTAATTCGTGTCAACAAGTAGTCTGTCCGTACCTCTGTCGAGTAAACGTGTCCATTGGGAAAAGCCATCGGCATGTTGTCCTCATCCATTATTTTACCGCTTACGTGACAGACAATGGTAGAATTGGCGTGGTGGCTAAAAGGCACCTCTTTGGCAAGAATGCTGATGTAGGAATCGCACACCGGACAGTCGATGTTGTGCGAGTGATCGTAGCAAGTGGGCAACTTCAGGGACGCGAGCCCAGCGTAAAGCGCAAGATGCAGAAGCGGTTCCGTCGGCAGACTGTTCAGCGAGTAAATGGCGAGGCGAAATGCTTGAATCAACGAGGTCCAACGAGACTCGTCGTAGAGGCGCTACGATGTCGTGAGACTTGGCGGAAATTGCTTTGACAGGCCACGAACCTTGTATTGTCCACAAGTTGTTGACGGTTGAACGGCCAGGAGCGCCATGGCTTGCGTAATTTGCTGAAAGTGGGTCTCCTGCCACGGTACAAGGTGCTTTTTCACATACGTGATCGCCTCCTGTGTTTTGCGTGCGCGAGCTAGTTCAATGTATTCCTGAAGCCGCAGTTCAAACTCGAGAGTGCTCTGCGAGGCCACGGAAATTGCTACGTGAGGCACAAGATGGCGTAGCTCAGGAACTTACCCTAATTTTCCTCAACGCCGTTTTATTTTCACTGCACCATGCTATAGCTTCAGTGCAGCTATGCCGGAAGAGTGCGCGTTCTATCCTATGAATATCCATAAAAAGATCAATATCCACAAGGGTCTGCATGGAGATGATCATTCAATGTGTGATCCTGCAGAGGCCGACTGCAGGGTTAACGTACTTCGATACCCCTCTCTTGGGCAAGCTTCCTTGCGGTCTGCTCTCGGCCCGCGCGGAGTGTCCAGTCGACCAGCCATCGGTCCAGCCGCGTGTCCGCCCAACGTGAAAATTCCGGGCAGTTAGTACTCGGCAGAGCCTCAACTAGCGCGAGATGCTGTAGCCGCTCATGCGTGACATCAAGCGTAGGCCTGCCATTGTTTTCCTGCAGATCCGAAAGCTGTACAACGTACGCATCTGATGAGTTAGTATCAGTGGCGCACACAGCAAATGAGGGCCCAACCTTGCGTTTTAGATTTTCCACTCGCGTTATCATCCCATCAATGGTCTTCGCCGCATCCTCAAGGTCGACCTCGTTGCCCTTTGTACGCTTCTGGAGTTCATTTGATGCGCTTTGTACGTTACCCAATTCACGTTCGATGTTTCTTTGAGATGCACGAAATACTTTGCGATAATTCTCGTAGGGTACCTGACATGCATTATCTCCGTGAGAGACGGCCACTTCGAGAAGAGTCGGACGTACACGCGCAAATGGTTGCTCAAAGAGCATGACACCGTCGATATTTACTTTGTTCGTGCTCATGGCAGCGGATGGTTAGGGTGACCTTGTCTGGCGTCAAAGACTAAGTTAGTTCCTTCTAGTCACAGTGCAAAGGACGGCATACCGCTGACGTCGATCGTGGCTGTCACGTGATACTTAGTAAATGTTGGCTGTAATTGAAGTGTGAACATTGATGTTGGGAGTCGTGCTGACAACACGTTCGTTGCAATCGGGGGCCGCAAGAGACAGGTTTTTTTCATTTGAAAGTGACTAGAATTCTATCAAGAATGTATTATCTTACAAGACTACAGTCATCCGGTCCTCGCCACCCGATGTTCCATTCTCCATGCATAAATTTCTCTTCCAAGGGCGACTATTAGTGGCACCGAGATGGAAGCGAACAAGGGTGTATAAACAGCATATTTGTGCTCCGCAGGGAAGTACAGCATTGCCAGCATGCCAGGATTAAAAAAAGCATGAGAGGCCAAAGACAGTGCCCTACTGGACCATTTCAAAGGAACCGCAGGAGACTCTACAGCAGAGTGATAAGCCTGTGGAGAAAGCGCTTCATCAGTATGTCGGTATGAATCGGAAAGAATGGAATCTAGACCTCCTCAAGGGCAGACAGTGCTTCGTGTACGTCCCCTCTGACTTTTTGGTCGACGGGCATGGCATCTATTTGGTCAACAAGTTTCACGATGCTGCTAAGAGTCTGTTGACTGTTCAAGATATTCTCCGAAATTCGTCGTCGCAAGAGGGCATCTAGCTGCCAGTCGGATAGTGGTGCGGTCTCCTCGGACTGCACACCTCGAGGAAGGGTAGGGACACCCAACAAGGCGGTCAGCTGATTTGAAAACGCAGCAAAGACAGGCACCAAGTTTGCTGCGGTCAAGTGCGTCATCACATCCTGCGGGTGCCTGTTTAAAATGAAGATGCCGCCCCATTGGGGCAAAATAAATGCATTCTGATCCGTGGGTGACCCTGAAGCCGTTCGAGTCATCTAACCACCCGAAAGTCGATGAAAGCTTACCGTGTGCGTCAAGGATGCAAAGTGGTTGCCGGAGTGGTGATGGTACAAACAATACAAAGTGAAGCACAGGGTCATTGGAGACACTAGAAGCTAAGCCAAATGTCAAAACTACCGTCCACGACGTCAAGCAAACGGTATAGTTACATAATGACCATTCAGCAGAATTGACAAATACCGTCAGATCCTCGGGAGTGATACCGTGAAAGGAAGTGTTGCCATCAGCAATTTGTATTGGTTCGAACGCCAATGGTGCGTGGTATTGGACTTGACTTTCGATGGTGACATTATGCAACACATTCAATTGAGAAAAAATTGGAAACAGATGGTCTGTGGGTTGGCTGATCAGCCGTCGGAACTCAAATGAACGAAAAAACTTTCCTAGAATCGCAGGTTGAACGTCCCAAGATTTAACCAGTCGATCGGATGCAGCGTTTTCATTCAGCAACGTGAAAGCAAGCCGATAACGGCTGCTGTATTGAATAACGCGTTGTTCCTGCATGGGGGAGATCTCCGGCGCAAGCAGGCCAGACAAAATACTGACCAACTGGTGAACTAGATGGCCGGTACCATGAAAGTGAGGCGCCGAGGTGTACCAATCACGACGTGACCCACCCGATGCATCTTCCGGGCCTACAATCAGCTTTCTGGGGTGTTGGACAGCGGTGCGATCCCCGAGGACAACAGTGTATGCAAATGAAGCCGGACCTCGGTTCTCTACAGCATTGGTTAACCAGATGCATGTCCTCCCACTCAGTTTCTCGCACCTGTGTTCTTGCCAACACCCACACGAACGTTCAGGTTTCTCCACGTAGGGGAAGCATGAAGAGTGTGAGGAAGAGCTTCGTTGAGCTTCTCCGCCAAACTGGGCGCGCTACTTCCAAAGCTCAATTCGTCAACCTGTACATCTACAGGAAAGGCGAGTTTCTTGTCGAGCTGCGCCCTTACCCGGACAGAGGGCAGTGCAATACGTTCGATACTTGTGAGCCTCCACCAGAACGGAAGAGCAAGAATAATTATGATCCAGTAAGAACCTAGAACGAGCCTCCGTATCTTGACCGACTCGAAAGGGAGTCTCTGAGGATCCTTGAGACCGTGGCTTGGGTGGGCAGGGCCTGAGTCCATAACAAGTTCATGTCGGGGACGCGTTCACCAGCACGGCCAGCGGAGTTTCAAACGTTCTCTCCCTCTCATACTCCCCTCTTGTCTTCCGAGTCCACGCATTGTTCAGAGTACAATCGGTAGGATTTCAGTTTTGACGTTGTCCAGGTTGCCTCGACCTGCACTTTCATGAGCAGTGTCGATATACAGTTTCTGTGACAAGCATTACTTCAAGATTCATAGTGCTCATTCCTTGTCCAAGACTGTTGGCAGCGTCTCAGATTTTGAAAAGCTATCCGAATATGTCCTCTATCACGTATGGCCAGTTGTCTCCAACCGGAACCTCGCTGTCACACGATCTGCGTCGACCTTCAGTTGCTTTTACAACATACGATGTCAGTCAGATCAAATACTTCGCTTCATCAGTTCCTCAAAGCATTTGCATAGCATCTCCCTCGTCGTAGATCCCCTTCTCCAAGCCCATTTGCAAGGCGGCTCGCCTACGATAGTTATAAACCTCGAAGTGGCCCATACTATGACGATCATCCGAATAGCTATAGGCCAAACGCTTACCGGCCGGAGCGATATTATAGTCGTAGCCCGTCACCTCCTCGTTATGACCGCGCAAGACAACAAGAATCTCGTCAGTGGGACCACACCTCTCGATGGGCCTATAAACGACCTTCTCCAAGTCCCCCTCCGTGGGACAAAAGTCGTCGTGATACCCTAGCTGAGAGGATGTTCGAACCCCAAGAAGTCTGGAGACAACCTCAGAACGATAGACCTCCTCGCTATGAACCGTACGTCGTATTGTCGAGGTAAGACTGCCATAATGTTGAGTGATTTGCAGCTCGGATTCCGCTTTCGATCGGTATGGAGATCGTCGACAGCAATTGTCACGAGACATCTCTCCGCAAAGGCCTGCTATACGCTCCGACTTCGTGCCACACTACGACAGTTACCGCCCCTCTCCCCCTGTTCATGCTGTGCGCGACCTTGGATCTTATTCACGCACTGCTGACACGTACCGACCCCAGTACCAGGATGACTCTTGGCCGTCTTCTCACACAGGCGATAGTGTGAGCTATCAACGAAGATCTTCATATTATGATCACACCGATGATCGCCAAGAAAGCTCAATTTCGAGTACCCCTCCTTGTCTGCCCTCGTCCTCAAAATCACAGAATCATTCACCGGCGTCTCGTCTCATTGAAACGGACGAATATCAAGCGAGTCCAAAACGCTTTCTTGTTGCTGATAGCACCCTCCACTCGCCCTCCCCCTCAGTATCCCATTCACGAGGAAGTTCTATCTTTCGAGAGGGTCTCGATACAAAATCCGAATCTCGATCATCGTCGCGATCGCCTAGATGCTCCAGGTCCGGTATCTCCGAACCAGGTGAAGAGCCTGCACTTCTCAGGCCATCGATCCGACCAGTGCAGGAGAAGGCACTCGCGCGCGCCACGAACGAGGTACCGTTGTCAGGCGGTGCCCCATCAGAAAGCTCCAAAAGCCTGGGAATAGTCGAAGAAGTCTCGCCCGGCAAGCAGTCCTCTAGCCACGAGACCATTTACACGAATGGCAATTTTGCAGCGAACCTAGAAGTTCTCGGACATAACACCTCGCTACTCCAAATTCCTGATGTGATATCTTCCAGTGATACGACGCCTCACAGGGGTACGTGTGCTCTAAGGATTTAGAAGGCAACAATGTTGACTGTGATCCAGAGTTGCCTCATGCCACGCCACACGTGGAAGCAGACTCCACGACCATTGATACTCTCCGCCCCTCACCTGAATCGACAAGGGAGGATGGTTCTTTCGCTGCAGGGTCACGTACGAGTATGGGGCGTACTACTCTCAATATTCCTACCGCCTCACTTGAGGCCAATAAATCCCAAGAGCCTCCCCCCCAATCCTCTACAGCAACTCCTTCGCCCATCGCACAGGTACCAGAAAAGGAGTTCAACGTGATGTCGAGCATTATAGGGCCCGGATCCCACCTTAACCACATGAATGTGATGACCGCATCTGACCCAGCTGTCAGTTCGTTGAGAATTGTGGTCAGCGATCACAGCACTTTCCCAGCATCCCCAGCGAGTCGCTCTGTTCTATGTCAACCTTCTGACCTCAAATCGATCCGTGAAGGAGTTCGACTCGTACTAGTCCGACGTCTCCGCTATGACCGCCAATCGCGTGCTGAACGAGTTTACCCTGTTCTCCGAGCCAATCAAGTAGTTTCAAACATGAACCTCCCGCCACCTCCTGGCATTCAGAATCATCGATCAGAAGAGCTAATCGCTGCGAATTTCTCCGGTAGGCTGGCTACAAACGAGGCTATTCGACCTTCTTTGGTCGATCGCTTTGTAGAACGCCAGTCGGAGATCGTGGAGAAGTCTCGCAGGCTAAAAGCCGAATACTTGGCACTACACGAACGATGGCTAGAGCATTGTGCGCGGCTTGATGAAGCGCAGAAGACAGGAACCCCGGAAGAGTCTGCGGCACCCTCGGGTGGTGGCAGGACAACCCGGCGTTCAACTGCCGTCATGGGAGATGCTGTCCGTTCGGACCTGGAGATGGAGCAGATCATTGCTAGCTTAGGCGTTGAAGAACTCACCGATCCCAGCTATCTTGCGATCAAAAACGTGGCTAAAATTCCGGACATGATCTCGGTCACGGAGGGTTCTGTGCCCTACCTGTTCGATGACACGAATAACATCGTGGACGATCCATCTGAATTTTATGGTGCCTCTTCTGGTCAAGATTACTGGACCGAGGAGGAGCGCGACATTTTCCTCAACGAGTTCGCTGCGCACCCGAAACAATTTGGTCTCATCGCCCAGCGACTGCCGAATAAGACAGCTGCCCAATGTGTCACGTATTATTACCTCCACAAGAAACAGGGCGTTGACTTCAGGAAAGCAGTCATGCAATACGGGACGAGCAGGCGTCGCAAGAATGGCAGAGCCAGCAAGCAGAGAGGCAATGCCCTCTTGGCGGACATACGTCGTCATGATGACGAAGTTTCTCGCATTTCGCCGGCAGCCCTGAACGACCCTGCACCATCTACCGGGAATAAGCGCAAACGAGCGGCCGATCGTGGCAACGGCGAATCAAGAAGATCTAGCACGTCCAGAAGAACCACCATACAACCAGAGGTGACGTCTTCTGGAACCACTCCCGATCCCGATGTGGAGCAGCCGAGAAGAAAGCGCAGGAGCGCAATCTCCGCGAGAGCAGTAACTGTGGTCACCGCTGACGAAGTAGTAAATGACGAAGTACTAGTTGGGTGTCCAGTCTTAGCGTGACGCGGACGATTCTGGGTGCGAAATACAGGTAGTATATTGATGTGTACTCTTTATCGTCTGCCTTCAACCATAATAACGTGATACCCGAAGTTGGTCTTCACTAGTGGAGACAGATTGGGCTTGTCCACAGTCGATGGCGTTAATGCAAAAGCGGCATCTTGAAATGCGCCCTACAACGCCATCAGATCATTAGCTCCTCAGTATTAGCAACCACCCTAGAAGTGGTGACTTACAACCATTGATCCTCGGGTCATCCAGCCAAGGCTCCCCCCAGCTGTAAACCAGACTTAAGGAGAGAAGCACAGATATGCATGATGCATACCTTTCGCCTTGTCTTCGGAATACTCTTGGGCAACTTTGTCGAATCGTTGCCCTCCCTGCCAAGTGTCGGAGTTCATGCACATGGTTAGCATCACATTGTGTAAATAGTAATCGATATACTTGTATCTTTTCCAGGGCCTCCAATGCCTTTGACTGCTTCTCACATAGTATATGACGGACGTTTATTGCGGTGGCGGGTTTCAGGCCGCCTTTGGCCTGCCACAACACTTGAGATAAGGACTGGCGCTGGTCACATGATACAGATGAACGAAAGTGCACACCTTTCCTTCAGATTGCTCAGTCGCGTTAGCGTTACCTTTGCTGCCACTACTTTTCTTCTCTGCTTTGTTTTTCCCCATCTCAGGTGTCAGCGCTGCCAGCAATGTGTCCGAGTACTACCACAAGTAGTGTGGCTGTGTTGTACTTTGAGTGTCAGTCACGTGCCGATGGCAGACCCTCTGAGATCGTAACATCAGTACTAGCCAGCACTCAAACTATGGCGGACAAGATCACTCGCATCGCTATCGTCGATTCAAATCGCTGCAAGCCAAAGCGATGTGCACAAGAATGTAAAAAAGTTGGTAGATCAGATATGCTTCACTGTCCGCAGGGCTGACTCGTTCCGAGGATAGTCATGTCCTGTTGTGAAAATGGGTGCGCGTCATGTCTGATCGGTCAGAATTACAACAACCCTTGACCGCCATGTTTGTTCCTTAGGCAAACTCTGCATCGAAGTAAAGCCGTCGGATAAAATCGCATTTATATCCGAGTTCCTATGTATCGGTTGTGGTATCTGTGTAAAGAAGTAAGTCCATAGCAAGGTCTTTTCTTGTGTATTCATATAAATCCGTCGCAAGATGTCCCTTTGAAGCTATTGCCATCATCAATCTGCCCACCAACCTCGAGTCCGAGGTCACCCACCGGTATACTGCAAACGCTTTTAAGCTGCATCGGCTTCCCACTCCTAGGCCCGGTCAAGTTCTCGGACTCGTGGGGACTAATGGTATTGGCAAGAGCACAGCGCTCAAAATTCTTGCCGGAAAACTCAAACCCAACTTGGGCCGATACGATGTACGCAAAATCCACTCCCATCTCGAATGTATTATAGACGTTATCCTTCCAGGACCCGCCGGACTGGCAAGAGATCCTGAAATACTTCCGCGGATCCGAACTCCAGAATTATTTCACCAAGGTTTTGGAGGATAACCTAAAGGCGCTCATTAAACCTCAATACGTCGATCACATACCACGCGCAATCAAGGGGAATATGACTGTGGAACAAATGCTAGACTCTAAGCAAGAACTCGATAACAAACAGAAAATGTGCGACGAACTTGAATTAAACCAAGTTCTCGATCGCGAAGTGGGTCAATTGTCAGGTGGGGAGCTACAGAGATTCGCGATCGCGATGTCATGTATTCAGAAGGCGGACGTGTATGTTCATCCACCTTCCGCCTTGACAGTTGATGCTGATCCGGTTTAGGTACATGTTTGACGAACCATCGAGTTACCTGGATGTCAAACAGCGATTGAAAGCCGCAGAAGTCATCCGGTCCTTGCTGAACCCTAACTGCTACGTTATAGCTGTCGAGCACGATCTTTCGGTTCTGGACTACTTGTCTGACTTTGTCTGTTGTCTATATGGGAAACCATCCATGTATGGGGTCGTCACCATGCCTTACTCTGTTCGCGAAGGTAGGTGATTCGCGGAATTCCATCTATCGTTAGCCAACAACCTTGAAACCAGGCATCAATATTTTCCTAGATGGGTTCGTCCCAACCGAGAATCTGCGTTTCCGCGAAGATTCGTTGTCTTTTAAGATGATGGAGACCGCGGAAGAGCTAGTAGTGGACAAAACACGCCATTACAATTACCCCGCGATGACCAAGACGATGGGTAATTTCAAGCTCACCGTTGAAGGGGGCAGTTTCACAGACTCCGAGATCGTCGTCATGCTCGGGGAAAACGGTACTGGAAAGACCACGTTTGTTCGTCTTTTGGCCGGCGTGATGACTCCAGATATCGAAACGGACAAGTTGGAGCTTGCTGTGTCGCTCAAACCGCAGACGATATCGCCCAAGTTCCCGGGAACCGTCCGCCTGCTCTTGCTCAAGCTGATCAAGCAGGCGTTCATGCACCCGCAATTCCAGAGCGACGTACTAAAACCAATGAATCTGGAAAACATTATGGATCAGGAAGTGAAGACGTTGTCTGGAGGTGAACTACAGCGTGTTGCGATTGTACTCGCCTTGGGTAAGCCTTGTTTCCTACGCCCAAAATTGCCGTGGCTGATGTGGCATTAGGCAAACCGAACGTATCTGTTTATTTGCTGGATGAACCGAGCAGGTCAGTTACTGTGGCTACTTGCGGACAATTTCCGCTGACACAGCTTGTTTCAGTTTCCTGGACTCTGAGCAACGCATCATCGCCAGCAAGGTTATTAAACGGTTTGTTATTAAATTTCGAAGCTCAGACGTGTTCTTTGATCCGTGCCCAGTTTCATTCTTCATGTCAAGAAGACCGCGTTCGTCATTGAGCACGACTTCATCATGGCAACCTACCTCGCTGACCGCGTTATTGTGTTTGAGGGACAGCCGGCCATTGCCGCGACAGCAACACAGTGAGTAGTGTTGGATGGTAATCGCATTTGTCGACAATTAATAACGCTTCAAGACCGCAATCCCTTCTCTCGGGAATGAACCGCTTCCTGGCCTCTCTGGAAATTACATTCCGCCGCGATCCTACCAACTTCAGGCCTCGTGTGAACAAGCTAAACAGTGTCAAGGACCGTGAGCAGAAGAGTACGCTTTTCATGCCACCCCTTCTCTCCGATGATTCTAAATCCAAAAATTCTAGCTGCTGGTAACTACTTCTTCCTTGAGGAGTGAATGCGAATATCGCCGATATTCTGCCGACATTTGAGGGAAGGTCTAGTCATACCTTATGCCACGCTCTCAAAACGTTAGCGGATGATCATTCGTGACATAGACCAGACATCTATCATGTGTATTGCAACGTTCTTTATTGGACTGGATCAGAACTCTTTGATTCCTGCTACCAGGTTGCCAGATGGCATGATACTGTTCAATCAACGCGTCTTTTGATATGGACTAATGTTTTGTTCGTGAAACGGACTCTGACAGAAATCTGTATACTTTCCGCATGATCCCAGCTTCTCTTCCATGAAATGGTTACTGTTATTCTGACTACTAGCATGTATTTTCTAAGATCACGGTTCTCCCTCTCAAGGGATCAAGTTACGTTTACGATAATTTCCGCACAATTCCTTTTCTTCGGATCCGTCATCGTACTGTGCAGCGATCTGTGGGTTAAATGCAGGTGCCGCAGCCTCCCCGAAGACCGGCCAACACGAGAACGCACTTCTATCTTGTCGATATCAACCTTGCCATTTGCTGAACGCAATTGGGCGACCCCGCAGGATGCTCGAAGCTCCTAGCGCTCAACATTGGAACGGTACTTTGCGATGAGCTCTCCAGAAATTGGTATAATTAGTCCCCAGGAAGGTTTGCCATCGCAACTGCGATCCTGCTTGATTCGACTGTACCCTCCTTTCTAGTTTCACCTCACGATGGTTCGTTTCATGTCCCTTATCCTGCTCGCTGCATATGCAGTGAACCTGGTCCTCGCTGCCCCTCAAGCAGGGTCACCGGAGCCGTTCATCTGCGAGTCGATCTATTGCGGTGCAATTGGCCCAATGGCAGATCACATACAAATGTACGATCGATGTTTTTCTGATGAGCTGGTAGCCCATCCGCTATCACTTGCTGGTCCGCTTTAGAAGGTGGTTGTTCATCTGGAACTTGGGACATCATTCGAGCAGTTGACCATTTGCTCGTCGTCACTATCCACATTCATCGCATGAGAAGCGTCGACGAAGTAGATGTGGGAACACAATGAGCAGCCCCCCGTCCACCGGCGGCAACACTGGTACATGTCAGACAAACACCGAGAGGAAAAACATCAACTTACTAACATGGAGGTCCCAAAAGAACCACCTCGACATTTGGCAGATATTTTGTCTGGGCTTGGTAAACGTCCAGCTATCTCACGAAACCAGTAGGCGTCAGTCACAACATCATACCCGCTCATGCTCGCGCCGTTTGATGAACCAACATCGACAACAGTAGCTTGCTCAGCAAGACTGCAGGTAGCGTCAACTAGCAACGCTCCCACACGCGGAGATCTTCAATGGTATCCAGGATGTACCCAGTGCCAGACTGGGCGTCTCGGTGTCGGAACCTCGATACATGGGTAAAGTGGATGTCGCGGGTATCTTGTCAGCGCCAGGCTGACCAACAGTTATGCGGGGAATGGTAAGACGTCCTAAGTAATCTCGAGGTGCCTGACCGTCGGTTTAGGGCTACAGGACCTGGTTCGGACAACGAAAGAATAAGACCATTCGGGTACGCACTATATGTATCTTGGTAGTGATGAGTGAACCACCCGATGAAGTAGAGGCTGCGGGCGTGCTGAGCCTCGTGTGATGACTGAAGACATAACTAACGACCCTTCGATTCCTGCACGTAGACGGCGCGTTAGTTATACGTCGAGTGAACAATGCAAAGGAGTGTACTACTTTTGCCGACTTTGCACCTTCCGTCGGGTGAGTGTCACTTGAAAGAATCGGTGCTTTCCGTGTCTCCTCTTTCGTAGCTGGCAGATGAGGCAGGGATGGTTGACTGGTCTCGTAGGTACTTTGATTTTCCGGTCATTGATCAGCGCAAGTGCATGGGTACCATTGATTAACGTGATACAGCCCCGGGGGATGGAAAAGACGACGTCGGACAGAATCACGGCGACATTTACGACGAGAACAATAACCGACTGGTGTGACCAAACGAAACTGGCAAACGTTTTTGCTCGGAGGAAAAGGATGGTCGTAATCTAGAGGGACCGATGATGGCACCTGAAGGATGCGAATGCAGAAGCACTCGAGGATATGAGAAGCGACTGGTGATGCGAGAAGATAGCAGGAAGAGGAGAGCGCAGACGGGAAGAGAAGGAGCTGAAGACAATGTTGCTATGTGTCAGGGATACTACAAGTCAGCCGCTCGATTCAGAACTGGCCCACAAGCGTCAGTCTCGGAAGATTTGTCTGAATGGAAAACCCAGAGGTCACACCTGCAACGGAGTCTTGGAGAACACAGTCCCGTCAGTCAATAGCACGCTCGCCATGATGGTCCAAGTGGAACGCGCAGAGCCAAACAACTTGAAGTTTACAAACAGACGCGTTTATTGACAGATTTCACTACTACAACAACGTAGCGATGGCCGATGAATCACCCAGAATCAATGCCGCGCGTCTTCCAAACTTTGTCGGACGTACAGTACGACTGCCGTGCAAGGTGCTTAGCGTGAGTTTTGTGTCCTTGGTCAGACTGTCGAACCTCGTCTGAATCAGACTGGACTCCCTAGCACAACACCGAAGGCGTCCTCGTAGAAGCATGCGATGGAGGACAGGTCCAGATAATCATGAACAAGGTACGCCAGACGCGTCTATCTACTAGATGTCCATCTCACGGAAATCAACCAGAGCCAACAAATGGAGGGGACAT